>JAWDGP010004939.1:80000-87500 GCA_033675545.1 Elysia crispata | reverse complement strand
GAAAAGGGCCAAAATATAGAAAGCTCTGTCGCCGCCCACAATAACGTCGCATACGTACATCCCACAAGGGTGTGGTAAAACTAGAGCCAGCCCAATGACGAACCCCTCACCACCTGGGCGTGGTGGTAGTAGAAGACATCGCTACAACAAACCTGAATGAGGAAAAAATCGATCCAAACGTGACCGCACGTAACTGCCTGGTGTGTCGATTGTCCTCTCTGTGAGGGTGAAGTATGTATCTCTTTGGTTTCGCTGACTTGCAGGATTTAGACTTATTGACTGTGGAGGAACTCCTTGTTTTTCCTCTAGTTTCACCACGCCCATATTAGTTTCTTCCCCAGAAGATGGAAGATACGTGTGCTTGATAGTTTCCGTATTTCCTTTTAACTTTTACAGTTCTTCTTTCTTATCTTTCTCTCCCTCTGACATTGAGTTCAACCTAAGAAGATAGAGGAGGTTCTTTTTACGGTTGGTATGGACAGTGCATGTCAATTAACTTTTATGTTGCCTCTCTCTCTCTCTCTCTCTCTCTCTCAAGCTATCTATCTGTCTGTATGCCTGTCTGTCTGTCTCTATCTCAAGCTATCTATCTCTTTCTCTCTCCCTCTCTTTCTCCTTCTCTTTCTCCCTCTCTTCCTCTCTCCCTCTGCCTCTGGTGTTAATTTCTCCCTAAGAAGATAGAGGACATTCTTTTTCTCTCCAGGTGCATATAATGTGTAATGGTAATTAACTTTTACATTGCCTCTCTCTCTCTCTCTGTCTGTCTCTCTGTAGAGACCCTCTTTGCGGGTTCAAGCACCGCAGCGTTGGATGGTGAGTCAAGCCAAAAGCCTCATCTTTTAAGATCAACCTTGCCGAATGGTCCAGATACCCCTGAAATCACCTGCTATGGACGGGCAATATCAAACAAACTAACCCAAAAGCATCCAGATAAAGGTTAAACTGTCTGTGTCTTTTCTGGTTCTATTGAAATCATAATTCTATTATCCCGTGTTGGCGCAGGCAGTCCTATCTTCATCTAAACAACTTTATACTTGAACATTTCACGATCACGACCTAATTTTCACTCAACAGACAGCTGCAACGGGAGTTTAAAACTTCTTCTTAATCCAATCGATCATACATACCAGTCCCGTTCTATGATCAAAAGGGGAATCCCCCCAGGGGCTTTGGACATGATGAGGTCTATATTTGGAAACGGAAAAGATGCAACTTGATGCTGTGTCGTAATCACGTCATTAAGATGCATAAGCGGTGTGTAACTCTGTAGGTCACTGCTGTATTGGGTGGGGAAAAATGTGCACAAGATATTTAAAAAAGAAAAGTACGTCTGCACTTCTTGACTCGGACAAATTGAAAGAAATCATGCAACAAACACATGGGTTCGGAGGTGAGTAAAAGAGAAAATTCTATAGGGACTAAGAATCGTATAGCCACACAAGTAGAGAGAGAGAGAGGGAGAGAGAGAGAGAGAGTTCCTTTATTTTATCTACCAAATCGTCCCTTGTGCAGTCAGACGAAATAATGAAATAATACAACTTACAGGCGCCCAAATATTACATTACTCAGTTGTCTCTCCCATTACTAAATAACAAAAAAAATAAATAAATAAATAAACCAGTAAAAAAATGCCTTGCATATCAAAAAGAATTTAATTTGAAAAACTAGATATGGTTTCATTAAAGCTTAATTTAATCCATCACCCACCCTTTTAAACAGGTGTTTGAAATAGAAACAAGGAATAGTTCGCCTTATGCCAAAAAAAAAAAAAAAAAAACCAAAGGTCTCTCTATGGAGAGTATATCCTCACATTCTATCACTACTTTATATCTAACATGAATAGTTTATGTTCTAGCCTAGTCACACGGCTGTCTAGAGCTACTATCGCTAACCAATCAATTATCTTTTAAATCTCATCTTCAGTCTCTCTCTCTCTCTCTCTCTCTCTCTCTCTCTCTCTCTCTCTCTCTCTCTCTCTCTCTCTCTCTCTCTCTCTCTCTCTCTGCGTGAGTGAGAATCTATCCTAGCCTCTTCTTTCCTCCCACCTCTTACCCATCCACCAAACATACAACTCTCTCCAGTGTCCCCCCGGAGCAGGGGCTCGTTCTCTATCTGTCTATCTCATCTTCAATCTCTCTCTCTATCTGTCTATCTCATTTTCAATCTCTCTCTCTCTCTCTCTCTCTCTCTCTCTCTCTCTCTGCGTGAGTGAGAATCTATCTAAGCCTCTTCTTTCCTCCTACCTCTTACCCATCCACCAAACATACAACTCTCCAGGCCTCCGAGTAGGGGCTCGTTTACTCTCTAGCTCGTACCTTTATTAAATATCTAAATATAGAGACTACGCATGAGGAAATAATAGCATTAGATCAGCTTCCACTTGCATGCTCTGATGATATTAAACGAAGCTGCTACATATAAAAATGATTTTTTTAAATACTGATCGTCTTTTGTTTCCCTGGTTAAGGTTGGGAAAGAAGAAAAGCGAGAGAGAGAGAGAGAGAGAGAGAGAGAGAGAGAGAGAGAGAGAGAGAGAGAGAGAGAGAGAGAGAGAGAGCGTTATATTGAGATCAAAACAAACCTTGAATTCCGAAACGCGAAGGCACCGTCAGAAATTGTTTCGGCAATATTTTCCGACATCTAAACTAATATTTATCGAGAAAGGTTGAGAAATATGACGTTACAAGCCCCTCTACCTCCGATATGGATGTCAAACCCGTGATAAATATCATTAACATGAATAAGAGATCTTACAAGGCAGGGTATGGTGATATAGGGAGACAGACAGACAGAGAGAGAGAGAGAGAGAGAGAGAGAGAGAGAGAGAGAGAGAGAGAGAGAGAGAGAGAGAGAGAGAGAGAGAGAGAACAATATTTAGATACAAATTACTTACAAGGATTCTGTCTTCGGCCGGAGGGAGAAGCATGTATGGCCGACATATATATTACAGACAACCAAAAATATATCCCAGTAAATCTGAGTTCTGCTCGTAGAGGATATTATGTTGGAGATAACCAGACTGAGGCGAGAGATAAGACAGAAGCAATCGCGAAAAACATGAAAGAGCAGGATCAAAGTTATGGCCCTTTACGATAATATTATCATAACTGGGTTATCTCGCTTGTATTTCCCCCAAACATCGCAGTCATGGGTAAATCAACCCACTATTAAATGTGCTCTAGAACTCCAGGAAAATGTGGAGATTACATTTAGGCCAACACTTCTTTTTTCGAGTCATCTGTATCTCCCCAGGGGGCAGGGGGTGGGAATCATATTTTATACTGCCAAGCCTTGTGAGAGAAAGCAGTGTTACAGTAAAAAATAATGTAACGGTGGCAGCAGCAGCAGTTATAAAAGAAGAACTGGAAAAAGTAGTAGTAGTAGTAGTAGTAGTAGTAGTAGTAGTAGTAGTAGTAGTAGTAGTAGTAGTAGTAGTAGTAGCAGTAGCAGTAGCAGTAGCAGTAGTAGTAGCAGCAGTAGTAGTAGTAGTAGTAGTAGTAGTAGTAGTAGTAGTAGTAGTAGTAGTAGTAGTAGTAGTAGTAGTAGTAGTAGTAGTAGTAGTAGTAGTAGTAGTAGTAGTAGTAGTAGCAGTAGTAGTAGTAGTTCCCTCATCTCTCCTTCCCGTTCCACACACAAACACTCGAATTATCTCAAGACACACAGAATATTATTCAAGCCAGCCAAACAAGCATTGTTCTTGTCTATTATTGCTTTTATGTCCCTTAAGTTCGTTTATTTGAGAGTCGCACAATGGCGATACATTGTAATATAATAAACAAGATATATAGAAGTAGAAAAGGCTGGTTACTTGTCACAGCTAGGGCATGCTGGCATTCTGACAACTGAGCTCTCCCAAGTCCAAGGCTCTCTGAGAAATTTAAAACCAGGAGCCAAAATCAAGATCTATCCACACGTGACACGCACGTTGGGTTAAACCAGAGAGTGTATAATAATTATAGAACAGTGATTAAACGAAGACTAACACGAACTACTCAAATACCCTGGTAAAAACTAAGCTTAGATCGACATAGAGACCGCTAGGAACTATTAATAGATCCCCTCTGTTATCCTCATAAATTCTGCTCCATCAGTAAAAGTAAGTTAGGAATTCACACCATCCTAAAAAGAGTTTACAAGGGTCGTGAGATTGGCGTGGAAAATACAGCTCACTTTTTGCGGGTATTCACAACTTTAAAGCTTTCAGGGGCCTCAAAATAGATTAGGAGAGAAGAATATTAACTGATAAATGTTCATCATTACAGTGTCCTGATAAACTAGATCTATTTACAACAATTAAACAAAAAATGGCATATCAAGCTCTTTGAATTTCAAATAAATATTTTGAGAGACCGCATATAAAAAAGCCAGCACCATAATAATCTAGACCTCAGAATAGACCTCGTCCTACATGCCACAATATTGGCGTGGGAGGAAATGAGAGATGAAAAAAATTCTAGACCTCTTTGTTTCACCCAGGGGGTCGCAGTCTTCGATAATGGACTGGAGGAATGGTCTTGGGCCAAGCCCATATTTATGTTTCCTTCCTTTTATTGATATTGTTGACTGGAACTTGGTCCATCCAAGGTAATGTGCTGGATTAGAAAAATAAAAAGAAAGTTCGCGCGAAATCTAGCACAGAGCTCAGTCATGAATTGTCCACCTGAGTGACCTTATCTAAACCTTTAGATTATACTCATAGAGAAGAGGACACGTTTTGAGTGGGGACTCTTGAACTAGATCTAGATCTAGATAATAGACTTTAGATCTAATTATGTTCTAAAAAAATACTGATCTTCCTCAAAAGTGAAGTAAAGAAACAAAACAAAAAAAAAAAAAAAAGAAAAAGAAAAAATTTGGACCTAGCAGCTGTGCTTTTCTGTTATTTTTTGTCTTGAGCGCAGATCTTTGTTGTCAATGGTAATGTTAAGTTTGAAAACAGCTAAAAATATCGTATGGAACTGACTCGTAAGTCCTTTTCCTTTTCTTCTAATGCTATTAAAATAAAACACATGTTTATAATTTCGTGTACGAAAATGACGATGGTCATCTTATATATTACATTATATAAGAAAATGAAAAAAAAAAAAGTCAGAAAGAGAGAGAGAGAGAGAGGGGGGGGGGAGAGATAAGAAAAGAAGTTGTAGTGTTATGTGATGTGTTCTTAATCTGATTCCTTTCTCATGGATTTACTACCCTTTGTTTAAGTGTGAGTTGTCAGAACTGACTAGGTGTAGATTAATCTCGTTGAATGTTTTGAACAGACCAAGCTTTAAGTTGCTAACGTATGCCTACCTGACTGCAGAGCAAGGTTTTTGGGTTAATCCACTGGTTAAGGTAATCACATGCCCTACAGATCACTTATCTAGATCCCGATTTACACAAAGAATAATCCACTTGAAACGAATTTTGCCTGTGGCGATGTAAATATCTAAATCTAGATCTTGACTAGATTTTGACACAAAGAACCTCTACATGTCTTCTAAAACACAACACAAACTTACAAGGCATAAAATATCTAGATCTAGTTGTCTTGTCTAATCCTAGATTTTTTTTATTAGATCCACTGTTTTCCCCAACAAATCGATACGTAGAACAAAGACTGAACTTGATGATGAATACAGTTGTGACTGACGTAGGACTGTCACTGATGACTCAAATACATTAATGCTCTATTAAGCAAAGCACTATCACTATTCACAGTCTCAGATATTAAAAAACCACAGAGCTACAGCACCGATATATCTAGTTATAGTAAAGTAAGTCCATGTCACACGACCTACAGATACGCCGATATGCACAACAGCTGCCGCTGGCTGCTGTCACCCCAGCGCTACTGAAACACTGACTATCCCTTCTTCCTGCGTGTGTTTTCATTTACACCTGGGCCGCTTCCCAGGTCTCAGGTCTCAGGCAAGCAGACGCGCTGTAGGCCTCTGTACAACCAAAGCGCGCTGCGATGCGAGGAAAGGGGAGGTGACTCAACCACTCTAGCTCTCTCCACAATCAGGCGCCAACACAAAGCCGTCCGTACCGCCCAGAGCACTACTAGTAAACCAGCTGTACACCTGAGGGCACTGAGGTGGGCGACAGTCCATAGCAGTTATCTCTAGCTCTGCAACTGAACAGTGAACAGACGTTCACAACAATCCTCAGCAGTCTAATCGCTAGATTGGGACCTGGAATTTTTTTTTTTGAAGCGTTGTTTTCGAGTGGGCTAGACATTTTATTTTGGTGTGGCTAAGACTCGGTGAGTGCCCAATCCGGCTGGACAAGGGCCGGTCCAATCCTGGATTAGGATGTCAACAAATGCCATGCCAGGGAACAAAGGGAGAAAAGAGGGAGACAAATCCAGGGGGAAGATTGCATGATCGCGAAGCTTAGTCCAAGAGCTCACAAAAAAATACGATGATAGCGGGTTGATTGATATTCACTGTGGTAATACATAAAAACAGATCGGACAACGGAGCTTAGTTTAATACAGAAGAAAGATAGACGATCTCATAAAGACGTGTCAAAAGAGTTTGGTTAGAACAGAAGTAATGCATAAAACAACTGTTATTACACTTACAGCTATTTGTACTTGTGATTTTTCCTCTGCTTTTTCCACAACGGGCATAGGAGAACAATGAAAGAATAGCTGTGAAGGGCAGATAATCCAAACGCGCGTTATAAAGATTATTTTTTTATCCAGAATTACGAAGAAAGAAATTGATTTCTACTGCCGGTGTCATTCGGCTAACAGCAAGAAGAAGAAGAAGAAGAACAACAACAACAACAACAACAACAGCAACAACAACAAAAACAAAAACCAAACAACAACAACAACAAAATTTGTATGCTTTGTGATTTTATTGTACGGTTTAGGCCGCTTTTTTCTCTCATGGACACAGCAATTAACTATTAAGTTTACGACTTTCAAAATACTGGGGTCGAAAAGCCAACAATACAGTTGATAAAAAACCAAAATCAGTGTTCCATTAATCTGGAAACTTTGTCAACGAAAAATTACACAACAGGGGCAAAAGGAAAACTTTTCTGTAACTGGGCATCAGAAACGGGTCAACTGGTATGGTAGAAAGACTAAAATTTGGAGCGTTAGATCACGTGGTTTTCATATTGGACGGTGGAGGATGGAGCGAGGGAAAGGCACAGGGAAGGCAGCGGGGGGAGGGGGGTGTCAAGGGGCATTTTCGAAACCTGCCGTTCTTGTCAGTCATGTTGTGTCCAAGTTTAATTTTTCGTCTGATTGATTGTCTGCCATAACCCTGGGCGATAGCTAAACAAGCCAAACAGCACGACGTGTAAAACAGATCTGAAGCGCATAAATTACATTCAATTCTTTTTTTTTTCCACTTATTCTTTTTTGTTTTGCTTTAATTTTAGTTGGCTTGGTGACAGAGAAAATTTGCGTGAGATCTTTTTTTATTTTTTTTTTTTTAATGAAGGTGACAGATTGGATTCTTTATCACTCATACACAATCAAACCCAATCCTTTTTTTT
>JAWDGP010004939.1:57500-72500 GCA_033675545.1 Elysia crispata | reverse complement strand
CGCGCGATAACCCATTATTAGCGTTAACCGTCAACCTCCCAGGCCTCTCTGGCCTGCTTTCGTAACAGCACTACCTCTTTGGCAGCCTGCAATCTCTCTCTGTCTCTCTCTCTCTCTCTTTCTCTCTCTCTCTGTCTCTTTCTCTCTCTCTGTCCTTATTACTCTCTCACACACTCTCTCTCTCTTTCTGTCTATTTATGTATCTATCTCTACCTTTTTCTTTCTATTAACCAGCTATTAATTCCTTTCTTCCTCTCTCTCTCTCTCTATCTCTCTCTCTCTCTATCTCTCTCTCTATCTCTCTCCCTCTCCCTTTCTTACTCTCTCTCACACTCTCTTTCTCTTTCTATCTATTTATGTAACTATCTCTACCTCTTTCTCTCTATTAACCAGCTATCTCTCCCTTTCTCTCTCTCTGTCTCTCTGTCTCTCTTTGTCTCTGTCTGTCTGTCTGTCCCCCCCCCCCTCTTTCTCTCTCTTTCCCCCCCCCCCCCCCTTTCACCCTCCAATCTCGTTTTGTTCCCGCCATGACCACCAACATACCAGGTGATCTAAGCTAAGCAGTCCACTCCACACAAGCCAATGGTCACTCAGTGTACTTTGAGGACGGTGGCGATTTTTGTCTCATATGCTAGGACGCTTCTTCCTTTGTTTGATCGCTCGCTCCGTGACCGAGAAAATATTAGCAAATCTTTGGCAAGGCTATTTGACTACCCTGATTGCATATAATTATTGATTAGAGAGGAAGCGGCCCCCGCAGCACCCCTTATTTTTGCTTCAGACCGCTCTTTTGCGACAATACCTAGCAAGTCACATTTTACATCGTTGAAAGACTATTCTTAACATTTTTGTTTTATTTTTGGGTCAATTCTTGTTTCATGACTCAGCCCTCTTCATAAATAAACAGCAGTTATCCAGACAGATGGAGCGAGAAATCGAGAGAAAATTGGGTAAAACAATACATTGGTTAATTAAAAAAAAAACAAACAACACAATTATTAAAAAAATGTAATAAAGAAGGTTTTAAAAATAAGGAGTCTTTGTACATCATGAGTTTTCAACTTCTCAAATGTGTCTGTCCTTTTCTTGTGTCTGATTTTTGTTTATGGGCTCAAGGCAATGGAATTTCGTTTATGGAGTCAATGCAAGGGAATTTTGTTTATGGAGTCAAGGCAAGGGAATTTCGTTTATGGAGTCAAGGCAAGGGAATTTCGTTTATGGAGTCAAGGCAAGGGAATTTTGTTTATGGAGTCAAGGCAAGGGAATTTCGTTTATGGAGTCAAGGCAAGGGAATTTCGTTTATGGAGTCAAGGCAAGGGAATTTTGTTTATGGAGTCAAGGCAAGGGAATTTCGTTTATGGAGTCAAGGCAAGGGATTTTAGTTTTCCAGTAATCGGCAAGTGATGTTCCTATAAACCTAAAACCTCGATCAAATTCCTGTTGTGCGTATGGTTCACACTTTCACAGCATACCTGAATATGGCAAATCAGCTTTTCCCGTTCTTTCCAAATCTATTTTAAGATCTTTTTAAACGTTTGAATACCAACAAAAAGGGTCTAAAGTTGCATCGCCTTGTGGGAATTAATTTTTACCTACACGATAGGGAATGTTTAAAAGGATCTATAAATAGATTTAAAGTAGTAGAAATCTAGCTCACAATTCTTATTGCTTTGATATTTCACGTTCCTATAAGTTACTTGCTTGGCAAACCCCCTGATACTTGCATGCAGGTATATTATATTCATAATATGGTTTGACCTTAGATTTGTTTCAATTATAAGATTGCATTGGGCAGACCTTGAGGCGATATGGAGGCAATTCTAATTTGTTTTTTGTATACAATTTATTCCTTTACCAAAAGATATGTCAGGTTTATTTCCTTCGTTTTTGAGGAAGTTTATTTCTATTCCTCTCTTTTTTATCTTTCCTGTTTTTCCTTTTTCTTTCTTTTTGTACTCTTTGTAACGTACGGTTATTAAGGTAAAGATTGTTCTTTATCTCTTACATAGAATAATGAGATAAAAAAGTTAATAAGTTCAATTTCAGATTAAAGATAAAATGTGATTATTTTACTTTCGTCGCCTGTACAGGCAGTTAGTACAGTAATGTTAGCGGTCTTTCACAGAATCTCTTGAATTTCTGTGGTACATAACTTTGTTTAGATTAACTTATTTTTTTAACCTTTTTATAAGTAAAAAAAATGTTTAAATTTACCATAACTGTCATCTTTAATTAGAATTAAAAACGGAACACAAAAAAAACAAAAACACACGTTTACAGCTGTGGTCCATAAAAAAAATAATAAATAAACATTAAAATGACATACAGACGAATCATGTTTGATATTTACAAACCTCAAATCTGACATCTAATATGGAAGAAGAAAAAAGAAGGATGGATGGATGGGTGAATAACCAGATAGAATGACAGATAGACAGATAGAATTATTGATAGATTAATCCATAGACAGATGCATGCATGCATCCATCCATCCATCCATCCATCCATCATCCATCCATCCATCCATGCATACATACATACATACATACATACATACATACATACATACATACATACATACATACATACATACATACATACATACATACATACATACATACATACATACATACATACATACATACATACATACATACATACATACATACATACATACATACATACATACATACATACATACATACATACATACATACATACATACATACATACATACATACATACATACATACATACATACATACATACATACATACATACATACATACATACATACATACATACATACATACATACATACATACATACATACATACATACATACATACATACATACATACATACATACATACATACATACATACATACATACATACATACATACATACATACATACATACATACATACATACATACATACATACATACATACATACATACATACATACATACATACATACATACATACATACATACATACATACATACATACATACATACATACATACATACATACATACATACATACATACATACATACATACATACATACATACATACATACGAGTCGAAATGTATGTAGATGTTTCAATAGATACACATAAACAGCGAGAGAGTGAGAGAACAAAAAATAGAGACAAAAGAAAAAAAAAGAGAAAAAGAGTGATAGATACACAAACAATGATAAAGAAGTGGAAAAATTTTAGCCAGCATTTCTTTTAAATAAAGAATCTATAGTTAAAAGTAAATGTGAGAAGAGGAAAGAAAATCACTATGTAAATGTTCAAGGGACACAACGCCTTTAAAATTCTAAAAAATCTTTACAAGATTAGTAGCGTCCCTTAGATAATAACTTTCATTTTAATTACAAGCATTTTCTTAACAATATTATCTTTGTATCGGTTTGATCCTCAGTAAATTTTTAATCTTTGAAATGCCAACTCCTAACTCCGAATTTCCCACTTCTTTTAAACCTAGATTTTTAAAAAAAAACTATTTAGTATATTTATGGCTTTATCTTAGGTCCTAATTTTCTCTGGTCATTTATTACTATTTCGTTCGTTTTCCCTTCCCCATGGCACCCAATACATGACAAACAAAAACAAAAACAAAAAACAAACCCAAAGAAGGTCTACCACTATATTCGCTTACCAGAGTAACTGTTCATTTCCTTCGGCGTGGAGGTCATCGGAATGTCAAGGTCGAACACGTTGTCGAGACGTGGGCGTGGTCTTCTAGGCCAGTGGGCGGAGCCTGGGGCCGAATTGTGATAGCCGCTGTCAACCTCTGTGTCAGCTGATTGGAGAGAGTAAGGGGGAGGGGGATCTTTGTGATAACAGCATGACTATGGGGATGGACGTGGAAGGTGTTGAATAGTGATTAAAACTTGGGTTGAAATCAAACGATGTGCGTAGATGGGAATGATGATGATGATGATGATGACGATGACGATGATGACGATGACGATGATAATGTTCATGATTATGTGTTGCGAATAAGGAAAGTGGTGATTTTGCCGACAATAAAGATGTTGATAATGATGAGGAAGATTCTAATGATGATGATGATGATGATGATGATGATGATGATGATGATGATGATGAGGATAATGATGATAATGATAATGATGGTGATTGATGATGATGATGATGAGGTTAATGATGTGTTACAAATAAGGACGACAATAGTCTAGTTACGTCAATAAAAAGGGTGCTGAGGATAATGATGATGATTAAGAAGATGGTTTGATGGAAACGTTATATTATATGTATGATAATGATTATAAAGAAAATCAGGATGTCCATAATAAGAGAATGATAAATTTGACTATAGTTAAGAAGGAATAAATTGAGATCAAACTTATGTACACGATTGTAATCTTATCAGCTATAAATTATAACATGCATTCAAATTTGGTTCACATATTGTCAAACTTACATGAACTTGTTGTCCTCTTATACAGCGAGCGGACAATCTTGGAACTTCCGTAATGTTTTTCCTCGAGATGAAAATTTTTGCGAAACCACTCGTTGGACAACATTCTGTAGGCTCTGAAATTTTAGAGAAAAAAAAAAAGTAGTAATTAACAACCTGAGAGATGTGAAAATATCGGCAGGAGCCACAGCTATGTTCGCCTAGGTTAGCACTGGTGCGAGAAAGTTCGATATTACGAACGAGTAAAGATAACTTTACACGAAACAATTTGCAGCCGTCCACAAAAATTCTCTGACGTCACTAGCAGCATCTCATGTTGCTAGAGATTTGTAGAAAGCAGTAAATTTTTCAATGCTATACTGCTCTAAACAATAATGGCAAACATCTGCGACTTGTGACAAATCAAAGCAATCGTAGGGATGGTGTTGCTAGCTGCGAATTACTTCGTGTACACGAGCCTTTAAGGGAAGTAAATAACAGAGTTCGAAGCCATGATTATTTAGATGCGTTTTTGTATTGCGATTTTTCATAGCTCTACGTGAGCGGTGGTTGCAGAGTTCTTCGCGAGCCCGCCTGGAGGTATGTATCGTCACCCTAATGCGGGTCACTGCCACCAAGTCTTAGAATTTCGCAGCTAAATGACTTCACACTTTCTCTGTTCTAAAGCGCCTTATGGCGACATAGGAAACACCTGTCTGAGAGTCGCACTTTTCTCTGATGCAAGTGGGGTTACAACTTTGGTTTGAAAAAGTAAAGATAAGCAAAGTCAGTCTAAATCGTCCGATCTATTGTCATCAGATAAGACTAAATAATTATTACAAATCTCAATTCAGGAAAAAAAATCCTTTACTGACAGATCTATCCAAAATAAAGGGGAAATCACTTACTTTTCCTTGTTGCACACGGCACAAAGAAACGCGCCTTTTTTGCCAGGTTTTGGCGCGCAGCAATCGTGGCAGACGTTCAACCTGCACTTGTCGCAGGTCCGCTTCCGGTGAGTGAAGAAGCCAAACCGCTCTAGGCAGACGATGCAGTTGGACAGGTTGAAGTTTCGCTTCTGCTGGAGGATCGCGATTCGCGTCTGCTCCTCCATCAACGCGTCGTGGACTTCGCTGGAGAAGGAAGATTTGAAACTTTAGGTCGACGATAATTTCATGCTAAGCTGCTGCCATCAAGGTAGATCTTGAAAAATAGATAATCCGGAGAAAGAGAGGGGGAGGGTGGGAAGAGAGAGAGAGAGAGAGAGAGAGAGAGAGAGAGAGAGAGAGAGAGAGAGAGAGAGAGAGAGAGAGAGAGAGAGAATAGACGGTTCATAAATAGCCAGTTGATGTAAGTTTTTGTTTGTTTGTTTGTTTGTTTGTTTTTTGTTTGATTGTTGTTTTTTTTTGTTTTTTTGCTTTGGTCAGAATCAAGAGAAAATGAAACACAAAGCTACCCTTTTTTTAACTAAAGGAAATCAGTAAATTATTTAATTAAGTCTTGAAAGATCCTTTTAAACACTTATTAGAATGCTATGAATTCCCTCAAAAGGTGCCTAAAAGTGTATTGCCTTGTGGTAAAGCTTACCTGCCGATTTATTTCAGCCCACATAATAATAAGTGTAAACAGTATCTATGAATATAAAAGTATGTTACAAAATTCAGTTAACTATTCGTATTAATAGACTCATCTTTATTGGCTGTTTTTTGTTGTTTTTTTTGTTTTTTGTTTTTTTGTATAAAAACTATAATTTAAAATCTATAATGCTGAATCAATGAATTGAGAAATTAAATAATGTTATAGACCTAATGCGTTTTCATGAGCGCCACCGTGACTTACTTGAGCCTGCGTTTCTCCGCCTTGCGCACCTCGAAATCTTTCTCTAAGACGCGCATAATCTTGTCGCACTCCTCCTCGCTCAGATGGGAGAGGTTCAGCTTCTTGCCCATGGTGACCTCTGGAGGTTGACGGGTCAGAGGTCAGGTGTCAAGGTGAAAAGGTGAAGGTTGCTCTAAGTGTCAATCAATGGCCGCGAAGCTAATATTACTTTTTTTGTGTGTGTCGATGAATGCAGCTTCGATGAGGTTTTACTTGCTGACTGAAAGCCCTACTGGAGAGACAATTTTATTCCAGCTTCGAATCTCATGTGATCGTGCTCTTTACAGAAACGGCTCGAAAGTAAAAAAGACACCACCACAGCGAGTTAAGCTTTTGATAAAGGGATCTCTCAAGATTTCTACCTGGATATATGGATTCATGTCTCGCTTTCAGCTTTCATGGGGTTGTGACAACGAAAATCAGCTTTCATGGGGTTGTGACAACGAAAATCAGCTTTCATGGGGTTGTGACAACGAAAATCAGCGGCTCTGTAGATAACATCCGTTTGACGAAAATATCTGGATGGAAAGAATGTAGGAGAAATATGTATGAAGCTACAAATCATGATTTTTTTTTTCATTTTCCTACTTTTGATCTTTTAAAACAGACTGACCTAAAATGTCGTTGTATTGAAATAAACAAAATTAATGTTGATAAATGTCTTAGGATAAACTTATGGTAATAAACGCAATGACTGTTACATAGATGCTTAAATAATAATAATAATAATAATAATAATAATAATAATAATAATAATAATAATAATAATAATAATAATAATAATAATAATAATAATAATAATAATAATAATAATAATAATAATAATAATAATAATAATAATAAACCCAGATAGAAATAGCTGGTTCAAAAGAAAATTACCTAACATTAAATGGCTCAATTGCATTGGGCACTAGTAACACAAGTTTAGCCCTTGCAGCGACCAAACCCACAAAACGTGACAATGCATACATATAGTTCGCCATCTTTATAAGAACTGACAGGTCAATGCTCTAAAATGAAAGCATACGTAAAACAATTTGACATGCTGCAATCCGAACTGCATATACAGAGTCAAGGCTACCGTTAAATTGATCTGAGAAAGAATGTCATGGTGTGCAAAAAAAAATAATGACCATTTCAAATAAAAAAAAATATTACACACATCTGGGGGAATATGGGAAATCGTCAAGCTGTGTTTTTTAAAAATCTATTTTATTTTTAGATCCTTTCAAATGCATTTTTTGGCGGCTATGGAGATTCCCGCCAAAAGTGCCTAATGGTGCGTTGCTTGTCGGGAATTCACACCTGCGTGTTTATCATGTAAACGCGCACGATAATGAGGGTTTATATCATAAGGCTTTATAGATTGATTTGTATTTTACAATATTATTTAACAGAAAGAATTGGGAAACATAGATGGAGAGAGAAAGAGAGAGAGGGAGAGAGAGAGAGAGGGAGAGAGAGAGAGAGAGAGAGAGAGAGAGAGAGAGAGAGAGAGAGAGAGAGAGGGAGAGAGAGAGAGAGAGAGAGAGAGAGAGGGAGAGAGAGAGAGAGAGGGAGAGAGAGAGAGAGAGAGAGAGAGAGAGAGAGAGAGAGAGAGAGAGAGAGAGAGAGAGAGAGAGAGAGAGAGAGAGGTAGAGAGAGAGAGAGAGAGAGAGAGAGAGAGAGAGAGAGAGAGAGAGAGAGAGAGAGAGAGAGAGAGAGAGAGAGGTAGAGAGAGAGAGAGAGAGAGAGAGAGAGAGAGAGAGAGAGAGAGAGAGAGAGAGAGAGAGAGAGAGAGAGAGAGAGAGAGAGAGAGAGAGAGAGAGAGAGAGAGAGAGAGAGAGAGAGAGAGAGAGAGAGAGAGAGAGAGAGAGAGAGAGAGAGAGAGAGAGAGAGAGAGAGAGAGAGTGAGAGAGAGAGAGAGAGAGAGAGAGAGAGAGAGAGAGAGAGAGAGAGAGAGAGAGAGAGAGAGAGAGAGAGAGAGAGAGAGAGAGAGAGAGAGAGAGGGAGGGAGGGAGAGAGAGAGGTAGAGAGAAAAAAATCAAAGAGTTATTCCATCTTTCTTGGGGATGTGAAACCAACAGTCTTAACGATCACAAACCACCCCTCCTCCCCTCGCCACACAAACGATTTTTTTCCCTTTTTATGGAAGTCATTTTTGAGGCTTTGCATAATCTTCTCCACTTACTTTTTTTTGTTTGTGTGTTCGTATGTTTTAATTTTAACTCCTCGTTAGATGCACCTATCACATATTCTGAAGTAACACCCCCCCCTCCCCCCCCCCTTTTTCCCCCCTAGCCACTCGCCCCTTCCAACCTCATAGAAACAAAAAATAATGCATATTAATGGCAGTACTATACTGACAGTATTGTAACAAAAACAATATAATAATAATGATAGTAATAATAATAATAATAATAATAATAATAATAATAATAATAATAATAATAATAATAATAATAATAATAATAAAAATAATAATAATAATAATAATAATAATAGAAGAAGAAGAAGAAGAAGAAGAAGAAGAAGAAGAAGAAGAAGAAGAAGAAGAAGAAGAAGAAGAAGAAGAAGAAGAAGAAGAAGAAGAAGAAGAAGAAGAAGAAGAAGAAGAAGAAGAAGAAGAAGAAGAAGAAGAAGAAGAAGAAGAAGAAGAAGAAGAAGAAGAAGAAGAAGAATTAGATTGCCATTCTGCTGGTCACTTTCCTTTTTTCAAAGACAATAAAAAGATATTTCCATTTAACACTGTTTGGAAACACGCCTGCAAATTTCCACATAAGCGCACACTTAAAAAACAAAAGATTTCCATGTGGCACACATTCTAATTGGCTGCCAAAGAACTGCACACACATACACACACAAACGCAACTACACACATGGCGTGCCACGTGCAGTGCTGCTGAAGTCTCTCACGACACAGTGGCATCATTATTTTCGAATATACAGTTCTTCGGGAAAACGCGATAAAAACGGTCATTAAAATAGGCGTGTCAATTGGCGTTTGAATGACATAGAATTATGGTCGATCTACAAAGGGAAATAATGCAATACATGCACAGGCAATAGTATTACAATCTTGTAACTGGTCTTTTTTTTTTTTTAATACCATTGGAGTAGTTTTGGAGTGTGACATAAAATATCTGCTTCTTTGTCTTTCGCTTCTATCATCAATATTGAAAGTGTTGATTAAATTTGTTTCTTTTTCTGGTTTTTTTTTTTTAGAACTGAAACCTGTGTTAATTAAGTAAGTTACCTTTAGGCTTTAAACCGCAAAATAAGTGGAACTTAATTGTCAGGCACTGCCTCTTGCGTCTATAGAGAAATGATTTTTTCATCTTTTAGTCATCGTAATATTATAGTTCTTTTTTTTTTTAACTCATTCAATAAGTTAGAATTCTGAAAATAAACGTTTCTGTCTCGCTGTTATGTCCATGTATTATTAAGTATTTCCCCCACTTTTCGGACATTTCCATTTACTCTACTCTTTAGTTCCCTAACGCTTATACATAATAAGCATAGATGGTTTGTTTTTGGTATGCAATACTGAAGTAACTCACTTTTTGACCAAAAATGAGCTTTTGAAATATATTGAAGCTTATAGGACCATGCACTTGTGTCGAAATATTTAAAGAATAATATTACATTTTTGTTGCAAAATATGGGCATTACAAGTCATGTCAGTGTGCTTAAATTGTAAGTCATTTGTCGTAGATTTCGTTTTTCAAATTTGTAGTATGTATACTTATTATGTTGTATTTAACTTGATTTTTTTTTTTTAATTTGTCTCCATATTTGAGAATGTAAAACTAACTCAAAATATAACAGTATGAACTGATGATAATAATGGAGAAGCTAGATTTAGCGTAATCATGGCAGTTTTGGCACGATGAAAAAGCTGTTTTAAACTTGAACAAACACATTAACAGTTTTCAAATAGCTTTTCCCCCTTTTTCTTTAGCATTTCAAATAAAGCTAAATGTAGAATTCGACGCTTGTCCATTTTATTTCCCTTTCAATGTAAAAGAACCGATATTTAAAAAAAAAAACTTTCTTTTTTTATTTCATTGATTACTGTATTTATTCATTTCATTACTTACAAAGTATTTTTTACTTATTTTTATTTGTTAACTATTTTCCAAATCCTACTTTTTTCCGCGCCTACAGAATTTCTGAACGGTACAATTTTTTTTATTTTGTATTTGTTTCAGAAAAGGACATAGTTTAATATTATTGTCACATCATGATGACAATTCAAAAAAATTTGAACATGAAACAAAGAATAAAGACATTAAGAGGAGAAACATGATTGACCACGCAAGATTTTTCGGCACATTTTACGCTGTGCAAAACCCAAACCGAAAAGGGCTGTGATTATTTTGCAATATTTTAAGATATTTGAAATTTCAAGTAAGACTAGCGCTTTTTAAATGGATTTATCTATCGTTGATTAGATCTTAAATAGTAGATTTTTTCTATTAGTCATTTATATTTCCGCGGAAGATTAAAAAAAAAAAAAGAAGTATTCACAAACTAAATATATTATAATCAAGTTTACTCACCAAATAAATGATCAAGAGAAAATAATATATCATCAGACAATGGTAATTTTACTCATCGTATTGTGGGTACTACGAGTTACAGGGTATAAAGTCACACCACAAAAATATAAGGCGTAATAATAATTTTATATTTTATATTTGGAAATTAAAGCACAACTCTTATCGGCGAGCGAAAAAAATAAACAAAACAAAAGCAAAACTACAATCGTTCATTTATCTTACAATCATAGCGATATTTGATTCCTTAGCGACTGCTGATCGGAGATTAGAACAATCATGATTGATTCATTCATTGATTAAATGCAGTGTTTCACAAGCCCAGGCCCAGCCCACTATTCACGGTGATCTGAGAGCTTTCGTCTCTGTAAATACTATTTTACCTAATTTCATTATCAATATTATATTGTTCTAGAAACTAATCTCCAAAAGATTAAAAGAGCGATATCTGGACATGAAATCTTTAACTTGAACCATGATTGTAATAAGTTATCTAATTATTACTCCACGGGATGTGACAATTATCGTTGCCTAAAGACACAACTGATAGCAAAGTAAACCGCAAGATATCTTAACTTTTATGTTGAGTTATCTAATTAGCTCCTGGGAAGTTACAAATAATGATACCTACTGACGCATCTGGGAACACCGCACACGACCAAAGGAAACCACAAAATATCTACACTGTGAGTTGAATTAATCTAATTAGTCCATGGGATGTTACAATTAATGCTACTTACAGTCGCATTTGGGATACAGCCCCCTGGAACAACAGGTCAGCTCGTAACGTTAGTGACGTCACAGCGGTGGGCCGTGAATAATGCTACCTGGTCTATGCTCAGTAACAGGCTTCAACAGGGAAGAAGGGTTTTTTAAGAGTGGGAAATGTCTTGTTCAAGAAGGCAGTGTGTGGGAACCATGGACACGCTCAAAGAGCGCCGGTACACGAGTGGCCGAGCACGCAACCTCAGACTTACTAGGATGATCTATCTCGTGTTCAAATCACACCACACAGTTCTGCGCAGATGAGATTAACAGTACTATTTTCTGAGTTCGAACTTGTCTGATGGGGAAATGATTATTTGGGTCTTGGAAAATAGTATTCATGAGAGCATCTTGAATAAGAAGAGTCAGCTAATATTTTTCACTTCTAATCCGTTTATTATAAATTTATCCTTTTAGACGCTCATTTTCATTCGGGTTAAATTAAAACAAATGGGCTGCTATATATTTTCTCACGGCTGTGCACGTTTGGCACTTCTTTTTTTCTGGAATTCATAGCCTTATGAAATGATGAGCGCTTTCAAGGATTTTTGTAATAGCTCGGTAGGGTACAGAATTGGTTGGTTTACCATATCGGCGAGTTTCACTACTTATATATCTTTAAAAGCATTTATTTTTATGTAGCTACAAACACTTTTCTAAAATACATTGGGAAGCGATGAATTTCCACAAAGCAGTGCACCTCTAGAAATGACTTAACCTCCTTGTCTTACATATTTTTATAATGATCGTTAAGAGGCATTGAGAAAATCATACTTTATTTTTTTTCCCAGTATTATTAAATCGTCATCATCTTCTGTATAAACGTGGGACAGTTCTGTGCTTCGAGGTTGGATATTGAAGTGTGTGGCGTGGGGGACGGGTTGATGCCATGGATAAAAATTAACTGTTGAATGAATATGTAATTTTTTTTCACCATTTCTTAGTTAAAAAAACGAAGGAATCTAACACAATGAGATAAAAAGCATAATCTTGGAAGTGATATTCGTTGGTGTAGCTGAGTATAAAGAATTTTTTTTAAAATACATATTTTCAGGTCCAAAATATAAACTTAATGGATAATTTAAGGGTGTTAAATTTCTTAAAACTTTGAAATGTCTATGATCAATTTCGTATGGTTAGTCATAAATATATTATGTATTAAAAAAGAAACAATTGAACTCAACAATGCAATAAATATTTCCTAAACACAAAGAAAATGAAACTTATTTTCAGAAATTAACGATCTAATACACCATAATTATGTAAAAAAAAATCAATTTTAAAATAAGCAATGACAGGATTTAAACATCCTGTGAAAATATTAAAAAAAAGAAAAATACAAACTCATCTAACAAATTATAACTCGCCATAAGAAATCAGAAACTATCCTTATGTTCCTTTATAGTGACGATTTGTAACTTTTCGATTCATTCTGAACCAGAATCTAAAAAACATGCTTTCAAAAATCCAAATCAAATGCGTACTCGACCATATTCAAAATTGTTTCCCATAAGAAGCGAAGATTTCTAAAATGACTCTCCTTTTTTTTTTTTTTTTGGTCGGAATATGATGGCATACACACTGTTACTCTTCATTCTATCATAACTGTTTCAGATTACAAAATAGATTTAATGGGAGGGAATATTGTGAAGAGGCCCTTATCACAGGTGCATGCACTAAGGTGACTTGGTTCAAAGAGCTCAAAGAAACCAGAGAGGTTGGTTGCTCACGTGTCGCGACCGTGCCGTGTTGCAAACAAAGGTCAGGGGATCTTTTCTATTTTTTTTTGGGGGGGGTGGGGGGGGGGGGATAAGGGCAGTCTATTTGTGTGCTGAATCTGCTTGTGTGATACATGAATTAGGTGTAATTTTTGCCTTATCTTCTTACAAATTTCACGGTAATGAAAGTATTATCTAAGTCTATCTTGTACCTGTTTTTTATAAGCCTGTTGTAAGTATATAACACCTGCACAACGACACTATTGTAACAGTTCCATAGATAAAAAAGCCAAGTAGGAAAGTTACCAATTCTCACCAGATCACATAACGTGAACTCAATATCACTTTAATAAGAGGACCGAAATGACAATGCAAAAATATTTCTAATAAAAAAAATCTTTTATTATCTAATGTTATGGTTTCACTCGAACATTTAATATTGACAAAGTTAATAAAAAACTGCATCACTGGTGTTATCTAAATTTGTTCTGACGCTGGGTATTCAGAATCTGGAGCACTATCGATAGAGAGATAAAGATACTATCTGAACCTCAAAACGGTGATCAGTGACGAAATAATGGTAACAATGCCTTATGGAAATCACCAGTTTCAGCTATTACTTGAAGCGATCCAGAGCTGACACTAGCATTAATATTACATACGCTGCAAGAAACTGAGGATTTTTTACAGAAATTACTGAAAACTTCAGGATTGTTGCAAAGAACGGCTCTGGAAAAACATCAACACATTCCTCTAGTATTATAAAACACGGCAATCATAACTATGATAATAATAATAATAATTATAATAATAATAATAATAATAATAATAATAATAATAATAATAATAATAATAATAATAATAATAATAATAATAATTATTATTATAATAATAATAATAATAATAATAATAATAATAATAATAATAATAATAATAATAATAATAATAATAATAATAATAATAATAATAAAATAATATTGATGATGATGATGATGATGATGATGATGATGATGATGATGATGATGATGATAGTGATGACGACGATGATGATGCTGATGATGATAATGGCAGCAACAACAACAACAACAACAACAAAAACAACAACCCTAAAAATATAAATGAATTTTGTAAATCCGTTCCAGCAACGAGGACTACAACCAAAGCTGCTTAACATTAAGTAAGTAATGTTTATCATTTTAATTTGTGCTTAGTTTTTTTAGATTTTCTATTTCTATTAATAACAAAATACAGGTAATAGGAGGAGGGATGTTTGTGTCGATTTTTTTTTCTTTTAACCAGTCGAGGTATACAAATTTAGGAAGTATAACAATGAACATGGTGATATTAAGCATTATCCAAATTATGACCTCACAAATCCTCTAGCTTTTCTGAATATCTTCGCTTTCTTTTGCACAGCACCGATTTGTTTGTCATCATAGCTGTATTTTTTTTTTTTTAATTTTCGTGATTGATGATGGTGATAAAGTTTGAGAGAGAGAGAGAGAGAGAGAGAGAGAGAGAGAGAGAGAGAGAGATAATGAGACGGAGAGAGGAAGTGATAGAGATAGAGTGGAGTGAGAGAAATTTATGAGGATTGAAATTACGTTTTTTTTTTTTTGGTTAACACATTGATGGAGGAGGGCAGTGATAAAGTTTCAGAGAGAGAG
>JAWDGP010004939.1:45000-52500 GCA_033675545.1 Elysia crispata | reverse complement strand
CTTCTACACAGTAGCTGTTTAGAATCCAACGAAACATGATAAATCCAGGTACCATGAAATTCAAAGAGCCAATGTACAGGCACACACTGTCCTTCTGTGACGCTGAAGGCTGATCTAACCTAACGGGGCGAAACAGCAGTGAACCTAGGATCTACATTGTGTATTTACGCAACCATGACACCATCTAGATCTAGACCGTGACAATTTTTTCTTTAGAGTTCCCGCCCTTTCCTTCATTCAAACTTTCCTCGATTTATTTATAAGCGTCAGAGTAAGTGGTCTAGTACTTTTCTAATTCAATAGTCTACAACATGTCTAAAAAAAAAAAAAAATCCGAAAGTGTGCGGCAAAAATTTGCTGTTTTAAACCTTTAAAAAATAATTTCATGTACTGCGTCCGTGTTATGAGGTTATTACTAGTTTAACAGCTGTAGCAACCACATATATATGCAAGAATTATATCTTATTGGTTACATATACATGAACGCACTAATTCGTTTATAAACTATTGTGTATTGCAAGGCGTATTGTAATGGAGTAACATTGTAATTTTTGGAAATCCACCTTTTCTTATCCATCATCTAACTGTCCATAAGAAAAAGCGCCTTTTTTTTTTTTTTTTTTTTTTTTTTGGGGGGGGGGGGGTTGTAAATGATCCAATGATCCATCATCTATCAATATTTAAGAAGAAGTGCCTAATAGTTTCCCCACAGCCTTAGGCGATATCGACACAATAAACAAAGATGATGGTAGTTCACAAACTCCCCTGACGCCGGGCAAAGCAACAGCGACCTGTAGCAACAACAAAGGGACTCGCAGAGGAATAAAGGGCTGGTATGGTTTCATTGTTCAGCAGAATAAAGGGCTAGTATGGTTTCATTGTTCAGCAGAATAAAGGGCTAGTATGGTTTCATTGTTCAGCAGAATAAAGGGCTAGTATGGTGTAGATGGTATGTAAGTTGCATAGTGTTTCATTATGATGCCAACCCTTCATGAAGGGTTAAGAGTTGTTGCATTTGTGGAGGTTTCTAGCAAGTCCTTCAAAAACGACGCTAACCACCAGTTCCTCTCCCAAAGCGAGGGTAGTCTAGGCTCCAAGTCATGGAGTAAACTTAACACTTAATGACACGATTCACACGCTGAATCGCCTGTTTTTACAGGTAAAAATACTGGTTTTACAGGTCAAATTGCCTGTTTATATAGGTCAAATTGCCTGTTTATATAGGTCAAGTTGCCTGCAGGTCTGAGCATTATTGAAAATGATAATAACATGCACAAATTTTTTATGTGAAAGTCTTAAAACTGTAGCAGTGATTTAGACCAATTTGTCTACCATTAAACACATTGTCTGTCTAAGCCGTAATGAATACACAGAGCAAAAAATTACACAACACTATTACATTACCTTTTAGGAGATTTAATTTTAAAAAAGTGGAAGTTAACTTAAAACACACGGAATCCAGCTTTTTAGAACACGCTCTTATTATGACGCAAGGTACGAGAAATCAACGGCTCAAACCATAGCTTTCCCATCCAGTAGGCCATGCCCAGATACACATATAACCCAGACCAAAATATTTTCAAACTGCCAATCATCCAGAACTGATGCGTCCACTGTAAATCTTCTACCAGAAATCCAGTATCGAAACCTTATCAGCTGTCACATCATTTTGTTTACAGTCACTTCAGATCAGCTTAATACTACATTAACAGATAACAATAAAATTATTAGGCACAAGACCCATCACATAAACTTAATGTAGATATATTTAAAAGCTTGGGGGCTTTTGTGTTGTGTGCCGCTAATAATTGCGTAGGGGAAATGTTGTATGACTCGTATATTACACTTTATACATATGGACTAACAAAAAATTCCCATGGAAAATCGGCAACTTGATATATTTGTAACGTGAGCGGGAGGTGCGATATCGCGGAAAGCATGCGTGAAAACAATTACCGCGAAAAGCAAAAAAAAAAAAAAAACTGGACCGTAACTGGAGAAGTAAACCTTCGCTTATGCACACATTAATATCAAAATTACATGCATGTACTGTATTTTATTTTTATTCTCATTTCATACTGGCACATCTACTCAGCTAGCCATCTATCCACCCCCGAATCCCCTTGCTCAGATAAACTCTCTCACCCACATATCAAAACTGAGCACTCACCTTCTGCATCCTCAGAACATGAGTTGAACCAGATCTGCACTCTCTGGTTGAACCAAGCCATCAGATCCTGGGTGAGCGACAGGTTGGTAACGAACAGGTCGCGACATCAGATTCACGGGGCTCTGACTGTTAGCACCACTCGACTAGGCAGAGATAATACTCGTGTAACATGTAGAATGATGGGTTGATGTATGCGAGCTTTTAATTTAACCGTGACAATTAAATGAAATTTGCACCTGTAGCTATCTCTCTCTCTCTCTCTCTCTCTCTCTCTCTCTCTCTCTCTCTCTCTCTCTCTCTCTCTCTCTCTCTCTCTCTCTCTCTCACTCTCTCTCTGTCTCTCTGTCTCTCTCTTTTCTCTCTCTCTCTCTCTCTCTCTCCATTTTTTCTTTATTTCTTTTTCTTGTCTCTCTCTCAGTATTTACTTTCTCTCTCTCTCTCTCTCTCTCTCTCTCTCTCTCTCTCTCTCTCTCTCTCTCTCTCTCTCTCTCTCTCTCTCTCTCCACATTTTTTCTTTACTCTTTTTCTTGTCTCTCTCTCAGTATTTACTTTTTCTCACCTCCCTCACTCTCTCTCTCTCTCTTCATTTTTTTCTTCCTTTCTTTTTCTTTTTCTTGTCTCTCTCTCTCTCTCAGTATTAACTTTTTCTCTCTCTCTCACTCTCTCTGTATCTCCCCCGAGCCTCCCGCTCTCTCCTTTTACGTTGTTGTTTTTTTCCCTATCCTTAGCGTCGATGTCCTTTATTTTTTTTAGCCCCCCCCCCCCTCTCTCTCTCTCTCTCTCTCTCTCTCTCTCTCTCTCTCTCTCTCTCTCTCTCTCTCTCGCATAAGCTCAGTAGAAGCTCATCAATGTTTCTTTCTTGGATTTATTTCACAGACGGAAATACCTACCTCTGTTCAGTTTTTATTGTTCTACAAACATTATGTCATCTTCTCAAGGCAGCGTGCACTGTATGTTCCCTAAACTAAGAGAACTGTTATCCTACTACAGCAAATTCTCTCCCTTACCCACTTCAGTAGAATAATCTAAAATCTTTCAGCCTCAAGTACAAATTCTCTCCCTTACCCACTTCAGTAGAATAATCTAAAATCTTTCAGCCTCAAGTGCAAATTCTCTCCCTTACCCACTTCAGTAGAATAATCTAAAATCTTTCAGCCTCAAGTACAAATTCTCTCCCTTACCCACCTCAGTAGAATAATCTAAAATCTTTCAGCCTCAAGTGCAAATTCTCTCCCTTACCCACTTCAGTAGAATAATCTAAAATCTTTCAGCCTCAAGTGCAAATTCTCTCCCTTACCCACTTCAGTAGAATAATCTAAAATCTTTCAGCCTCAAGTACAAATTCTCTCCCTTACCCACTTCAGTAGAATAATCTAAAATCTTTCAGCCTCAAGTACAAATTCTCTCCCTTACCCACTTCAGTAGAATAATCTAAAATCTTTCAGCCTCAAGTGCAAATTCTCTCCCTTACCCACCTCAGTAGAATAATCTAAAATCTTTCAGCCTCAAGTACAAATTCTCTCCCTTACCCACTTCAGTAGAATAATCTAAAATCTTTCAGCCTCAAGTGCAAATTCTCTCCCTTACCCACTTCAGTAGAATAATCTAAAATCTTTCAGCCTCAAGTACAAATTTAATCATTAGGATGAAATAGATCGCTACAAGAATCAGATTCACATACTGTGGAATGATTCTCTTCTCTACTCTGTCTTGTCACGCCTTTTTTAACAAACCAAATGGATTTATCATCACCCCCCCTACCCCATACCCTTTTTTTCCTTCTGACCAATCCCCCATACTCAGCACACTGCAACTGTGGATCTGCATCCCTCTGTGATGTTTGTGTGTGTTCGAGGGAGCAGACAGGGGAGGAAAGCAGCTCTCTCCCTCACTTCCCCCCCCCTCCCAACCCCCCCCCCCCCCTTACTCCCCCTTCATCAGTGACGTCAGAGAGATCTAACTACTTTGTGTAATGTGTTCGTCCTCAGTCCGCATTTCGGCGCCTGTTTATTTCTCTTCATCTTTCCCGAAATTTGTTTTTGTCTTCACGCCACCCACGTAACTTGTCTACTCAGAGTCTTATACAACTACGGACCAATATATATTAGCATCAGAGGGCGTGCGGTATGAATCCGACGAAATAAAGTTTGCCAGACGCAATAGCACAGAACCAGAAAGGGAAAAAAATATCAGGTAAACCATAACGCATTATTACATCAGTGACAGTAATTTACTTCTGTTTTTTGTTGTTGTTGTTTTTTTTTTGTTGTTTTTTTTTTAATTTGTTTTTGGGTCGTTTTTTTTTTAGTCAGTAACTTAACATGAAATCGTTAATATCGATAATAGTCCCAAGGAAGCATCTAATAAACAAAGCGTAGTAATATTTCTAATTTGATTTTTCCTTCACTCGGTTACTGTATGCACAAATCTAAACAACCCAGAAAAAGCCTTTACACTAAATTTATTAGAAATCTTCAACGTTTCCATAGAAGGCACGGTTAGTGGAAAATTTGTCACTTAGGCAACAAAACATTACCGCTTTGTTTTGTTTTCTTTTTGTATTTTTACATAAGTACTTCGTTTCTGGTCTTCATTATTGATTATTTATTCATTTCTGAATCCGCGTCGCTTTCTAGGTTAGAAATCCTCTCAATGCGGGGGACTACTTTATGTAGCAAGGGCGATAACTGCTTTTTTTTTTTTTAGCTCAGAGTGAGGGAACGAAAAAGTACAAAATTGGTATAAACTGTGCATTGACAAAGATTATAAGTATAAAACCCCGCCAAGCGCTATATAATAAATAGGGAAGATAAGAACCATCTTCACCATCAGACAAGTCCACACCAGGTCCTGAATGCAAACACAGTAGAAACTGTTGCTTGTCAAACGCTCTACTAACTGAGCTTTCTGGAAACCCTTTTTACTTTGTGATTCTAAAAATTCTAGAGGTGGAAACAGGACAACTACTAGTACGGTACTTATTTTGTAAAATCCAAATCTAGTTCAATTTTATTTGGATATATATTCATAATCATACGAGTTTAAGAAGATCCGCGGTTATGAATTCCTGCAAAGCAGTGCACCTAAAAGCACTTTTTTTTTTTTTTGCGGAGATCCACAGCCTTACAAAAATGCGTAAAAATGCTCTGCCGTGCGAAAATTTATTGCTGCTCATAAATTTTCTTTAATCTACATGATAAAAAATGCTTAAAAGAAGGATCTGTAAACATATTTAGAGGTGAAAAAATTATGCTAACCATTCTTATTGCAATATGGTGTAAAGTTTATCAGGCAATGCTGTATAACCACGCAATATCGGTGTTTTCTTTTACTGACCCTATCTAAGCTGGAATAGATGATGGCGAGTGAGATCTCTCATAGGAGAATTACTTCTTCTCGAAATATTTAACCACACCCTGCCCACTGCTTAGCACCGCAAAATGTTAGTCTGTCTGTGGTTTATATGTAGAGTACATTAATTACTGTAAATACATTAATTTTTTGCTTGTGATGGCTATCTAATTTAATTAATAGATGCTATGTCAGTAAAGCTGTTTCACTCACATTACACACACAGATAAGATGGACATAATTTATTACAGGAAACAATAGTTTGAACCATTTTTTTTTTTTTTAGCAAAACGCATAAGTATACAAGAAGCTAGAGAAATCAGATTTATAGTTACTGACTACGTTCCAAATAGAGTCATTTAGCTAAAGTCAATAACTAAACATTACACTAAGAACAAAAATGCATTTAGTTGTTCATTAAACATCTGGAAACCGAAAAATGGCTATCAGTCCTGGATCTACGGTCTGAAAACATAATTATGCTGTGTAATATTTCAACTCACCCACTGAGACTTGCTTCTAGTAAGGAAACCCGCACAGTAAAAACGCTACAAAATTAACTTTGTGCTCAGATCAGCATGCCCGGACAGTATCTTCTGCTGCTTTTCACAGACCAACATGCCTTGTACAATCTGAAGTACTGACTGTGGCCTATGAGGCTGTAGGTGGAATCTCCCAATTTCAAAATAAGCTCAGAATATATACTGATTCTGACTTAATCCCCCAGCACATTAACTATCAGGGGAAATTAAACAGGTCCATAAATTATCTAAAAACGCCGCCCGTAGAGGAAGAGCAAAGAAAAATCTTAGATTAATGTTTACACCTTTTCCGAAACCTTTTCAAACCCGTCTGAGTCGGTATGATGATTCAATTTCTCAGAGTGTTAATCCGCTATTTGAGTCACAGGAAACCAGCCACGCTTAGCTCATTTAATACGTCACACGGCTCGCCCTGAGGAAAGATGACAGCCACTGGCGTTTACCTGTATTTAATTAGCTATCACCTGGTCCAAGCCAGGGGGAAAAGATCAGTCTAGATCCCGCCCTTCTCGAAACAGATGGAAACACAATAAAGTCATAATCTCGTGTGTCCCGAAGGTAACGCCGCCAGCTCCCTGATGGTTCAACACACTGTCGGCAGAGGCGCTGGCACGCTATACTAAAGAAACAATCAACACCCGTGGGTCACATTATCAACATCCAGAAGATGAGTAAGAAATCAAAGGAGATGTGGTTACAGAACGTATTCCATTCCCAATCATTATGAACGTATAAACTAGAAGGTCCAACATTACATGTCAAGGGTATAAAGATCATCCTGGGCACAACAGATCAAAACAATCGAATCAATAGCTACTTCGAGTTTATCCTACTCTTATTGCGTTTTTAACTTGTCGAAGCTTTTAAGAAAAAAGTGCAAACGCACACACAATAGTTTACAATGGTAAACGTAACTGGACTTGGTCTGAAATGCAGTCAAGCAACGTGCAAAGTACTAAGAGTCCTGTTCGAAATAAAACTCAACAAATAAGATGCGGTCATTTTTAAAGAAAGAAATACTAAACACGCTACATGTACAAGAATTAATCAAATACCAGGAGGCAGTTAAACAAGTCTTAGATTATAGAGTGAAAATACCCACCCAGTCACATAGGCATTACTTCTTCTCATCACCAAATGTTTATCATTGCACCCTTTCGAAATATAAATTTCCAGGGATGATGCATTTTCTAAGTATTTTAAAAGCTGAGACTACAAAAAAAAAAAAAGAAAAGAAAAGAAAGTAAAAGGAGGGAAAATATTTTTTTTTCAAACTTTAAAAACAAAAGAAAAGAAAAACGACTTTATTTACTTTTAAAACTTCTTTTTTCTTACCCCATTGAAAACTACCATGTAAAACTGATAAGGACAAGATTTCGGGGGAGGGGGGGCGAGGGCGGGGGAAATAAGAAATAAGCATTGCGCAAAAAATTATTT
>JAWDGP010004939.1:40000-42500 GCA_033675545.1 Elysia crispata | reverse complement strand
ATGAATACAATCCGTTGAGGGCACACACAAAAAGTTTGACCAGAAACAGTTTATATAAGTATTAAACTATGGCCACGCACAAAAGACTTCGATAGAAACACAGTTTATATAAGTATCAAACCAAGGGCACACACAAAAGACTTGGATAGAAACACAGTTTATAAAAGTATCAACCCAAGGGCACACACAAACGATTTAAATAGAAACACAGGTTATAAAAGTATCAACCCAAGGGCACACACAAAAGATTTGAATAGAAACACAGTTTATAAAAGTATCAAACAAAGGGCACACACAAAAGATTTGAATAGAAACACAGTTTATAAAAGTATCAACCCAAGGGCATACAGAAAAGACTTGGATAGAAACACAGTTTATAAAAGTATCAACCCAAGGGCACGCACAAAAGATTGGAATAGAAACACAGTTCATAAAAGTATCAACCCAAGGGCACACACAAAAGATTTGAATAGAAACACAGTTTATAAAAGTATCAACCCAAGGACACACACAAAAGATTTGAATAGAAACACAGTTTATAAAAGTATCAACCCAAGGACACACACAAAAGATTTGAATAGAAACACAGTTTATAAAAGTATCAACCCAAGGACACACACAAAAGATTTGAATAGAAACACAGTTTATAAAAGTATCAACCCAAGGACACACACAAAAGACTTGGATAGAAACACAGTTTATAAAAGTATCAACCCAAGGGCACACACAAAAGACTTGGATAGAAACACAGTTTATAAAAGTATCAACCCAAGGACACACACAAAAGACTTGGATAGAAACACAGTTTATAAAAGTATCAACCCAAGGGCACACACAAAAGACTTGGATAGAAACACAGCTTATAAAAGTATCAACCCAAGGGCACACACAAAAGACTTGGATAGAAACACAGTTTATAAAGGTATCAACCCAAGGGCACACACAAAAGATTGGAATAGAAACACAGTTTATAAAGGTATCAACCCAAGGGCACACACAAAAGATTTAAGTAGAAACACAGCTTATAAAAGTATCAACCCAAGGGTACACACAAAAGATTTGAATAGAAACACAGTTTATAAAGGTATCAACCCAAGGGCACACACAAAAGATTGGAATAGAAACACAGTCTATAAAGGTATCAACCCAAGGGCACACACAAAAGACTTGGATAGAAACACAGTTTATAAAGGTATCAACCCAAGGGTACACACAAAAGATTTGAATAGAAACACAGTTTATAAAGGTATCAAATCAACCACGTTTTGCTGACTTTCTCGTTCAGTTGGTCTTTTTTTTTTGTTCTTGGTCGACCGATATCTGTAGGCTACTTTCCTAGGCTATTTCAAGTCCTTTTCAAGACCCACTGTAGGTTAGGAATTTCCGCAAACTCATGTAGTGCAAAGAGATGCAACTGCCTTCCGAGAACTTTTACTTCATTTTTACGAAAGTAATAAGGAGCCTTTTAAAGGGTTTCTCTAAAAAGCTCCGATTTCACAAAAATTAGCTAATGTATTCTTATGCAGAAATACCTTAAGATTTCAATCACAAGTTCAATAAAAAAATCAACGTGATATTAAATGGCAAAACACATCCAAGGAAGAAACATCCACTTTCATCATTAATTTACAAGCCTAAATCTAAACCGCACAATATTCTAAATCTAGAGCCAGATTTAACAGACAAAAATCTAGACCTAGTTGTCAACAAATCGTGGCAGCCATAGCAAACGAAAATGACAGTTGCAGAAAGAGACGGAAGTTCAAACTCGACAAAAATGGAAAAAGAAAACAAAAACAAAATCGTTTTCTACTAGACCTAGTACAGTTTCCGATGTCGGTTGGCCCTAATACATTTTGGCACGAGACAACGTTATAACGTTGTGTCTAGATTTGTGTTGTGGTTTTTTTTTTTTGTGGCCTGGAGAAAATGATGCGGATAGCAGGAATGTGCACATCGAGGATCAAGGGTATGGGAAGAGATGAAGAAGGTATAATTATGAAAGAAAGAAAGAAAGGAAGGGGAAAAAAAAGGCTTAGGTAAATAGAGTAATGGATTGAAAAAAAAAAGTAAGATAGAATTAAGTTAAGTTGAATGTGTAAATAAGGAGGTAAATAAACAAAAAAGTAAGAAGATTGAGAGAGACAATAAGAAACACTTGGATAGACAGATCGAAAGATGAATATAAAGATAGGTAGATAGAAAGGTTAACAGACAGATGTGTTGGTCGGTAGATAGATAGATAGAAAGATAAATAAAGATTAAAAAAAAAAAAAAGATAGATAGAAAATACAGAATTATTAGTGCATCAATCTTATCTTTAAGTTTCACTTTTGTTTATGGTTCAAAAATTAATGTATGCATACAATAATAAAAACAATCAGAAAAACGAAGGACCTGGTCTGGTTTGTTTGTTTGTTTGTCTGTTTTTTCTTGGTTTTGGGGGGGGGGGGGGGAGAAGAGGGGGAGGGTGTGTTAAAATCTAACACGGGATAGTGAC
>JAWDGP010004939.1:12500-35000 GCA_033675545.1 Elysia crispata | reverse complement strand
CGCACACCAGTCGCCAAACTCAGGACGCCTTAAGGCAGCTGGAACTTACGACCCTACCTCACCCTGCATACAGCCCCGATCTTGCCCCCTCTGACTATTATTTGTTTCCCCAACTCAAGAAGTACCTGAAGGGCCATCACTATGACAATGATGAGGAAGTTATCGCAGATGTTCGCAGATGGTGCCGTGGACAGCCGTCTGAATTCTTCGCTGACGGCGTGAGCCAACTAGTGAAACGTTGGAGGCGGTGTGTTGATCGCGACGGTGACTACATCGAAAAATAGAGTGCTAAGTATGTAGCTGAGATATTAAGCTTTCGTTTGACGTATTGTTTATGTATATGCTGTGAAAAATTAAAAAGTTATGATTAAACGGAACTTAATTATCAGCCTGCCCTCGTATTATTATTATTATTATTATTATTATTATTATTATTATTATTATTATTATTATTATTATTATTATTATTATTATTATTATTATTATTATCATCATCATCATCATTATTGTTATTATTTCAATCTTGCCTTCACATCCTAATCTGTTTCTGTCCAGTACCCTGAGTTTAAAAGTTCTAATGTTAATCTTTTCTACAGCACTAAACTGTCTCTTTATAACAAATTTGCAAAGACTAAAAAAGACGTGACCAATAACGGAAATGACATCATGTCGAAATTGAGCGAGGTTTATGTCCCTAAATTAAGCAATTCTTTCTGGTGTTCTTAAGGCCCGACTTGTGTTGTAGACCCTATGGGCAGTATGGGATCGATACCAGGGAGTTAGAGCAGGTCTATGGAGTGCGACTTTTATGCTTGTCAACAGTTCGGCAGGGTGGCTGTCTCGTTGGTTTTTGGTGTAAGTTTGAGTGTTTAGACTTGTATAGAGGGAGAGGGATAGAGATAGAGAGACAGGGAGTGTGAAAGAGTAAGGATGATGGTGTTGAAGGGTGAGGGTGAATGGGAAAAAGACACTGAGAGGTAGAGAAATAGACAAAGAGACATTCCGCAGGAGGGAGGGTGAGAGAGGGAGAAAGAGTGAAAGAAAGGGAGAGAGAGGAAGAGAGAAGAAACCGCGGAATACGATTGGGAGAAACAGAGACAAGAAAGGACGGAAGTGAGAAAGAGAGAGGGGGGAGAAAGAGACAGGAATAATGTGCTGGGTAGCGAGAATGATGGCAGAAGGAAAAGAGACTGAGAGAGAGAGAGAGAGAAAGAGAGAGTAAGAGAAAGAGAGAAAGGGAAAAAATTAAGAAAGAGACAAGGGGTTCACTGTCGCAAATTTGTTCTTGCGAAAAACGGAACCAATGTATTTGTCTTTGAACATCACTGCGTTTTTGTTTTTGTTCTTTTGTTATTGTTTTTTTTTTAATATTAAATTCATTTACATATTACGTTGATAACTATGATTGTGCTGAAATCAGAGCAGTTCTTTTTTTTTTTTTTTGTTGGATTGGATTTTATAAAATAAAACACACCTTTTTATTTTTTGCTTCTTTTATTAAATACCACAGGTTTCTTTGATTTACTAGTGTTAAACTATCAGAATTTTTTTTTACTAAAACCTGTTTAAAACTTCTGTCGTCTCTTTATTTGTATATGTAATGATTGGTTGCCTTAATGTAGATGGTAAGGTATCCTCTTTTGCCATGAATATCTAGTTGTAGTGGAAGTAGTAGTAGTAGTAGTAGTAGTAGTAGTAGTAGTAGTAGTAGTAGTAGTAGTAGTAGTAGTAGTAGTAGTAGTAGTAGTAGTAGTAGTAGTAGTAGCAGTAGTAGTAGTAGTAGTAGTAGTAGTAGTAGTAGTAGTAGTAGTAGTAGTAGTAGTAGTAGTAGTAGTAGTAGTAGTAGTAGTAGTAGTAGTAGAAGTAGTAGTAGTAGCTTTATTTGGTAATAACTTGATTTCATCGTGATAATTTGACATTAACACTCTTTTGGTAATTGGTGATTATATGCATTTCCTCCCCTGCATTAGTTTATATCTTTTTAAGTTAAATTTTTTTATCTCCCTTTTATTAAAAGACTTAATCAAAGAATGGGATTACAGTAGACTCTCATTTACCTCCCTTTCAATAAAGTAAACCTTAACCATGTTCTCTATCATTTCCCCAACAATAACTTATGTTCAACAGTAAAAAATCACCACAGCTATATATATATATATATAATGATAATAACAAAATTGATTGCTTACATTAAATTTTGATATATTTATATATACATATATATATATATATATATATATATATATATATATAAATATATATACATATATATATATAAATTTTTTTTTTTTTTAATGTGGATCAAGGTTACTAGGTAGCACTAAAATTAAAAAGTGGAAAATGTGAAAAAGGAAGGAAATAAGGATAATATGTGAGGTTTATGTAAAGGAAGTTTTAAAGAAATATCTAACAAGGAACATGACTGTGTTACCTCCAGACTTCTTTAATTTCTATTCCTTTCATCCTGATATATAACACTTCTAAGTAACTTTCTAATATATGTACAATTCATGTAAGATTATCACACATCAAAGTAAATTTTCCAGATATACAGATATATAGGCAAACGTGAGAAAATTTGTGTTTATCATTTTGTTCATGCAAAATAAGGCAAATGGTACATTTTAATTCCTTTGAATTATGCTTAATTTATTATTATCATCACCATCATCCTCATTACTTCATTTAAAGTATTATTTTTTATTATAGTTCTTGTTCTTGTTCTTGTTCTTGTTCTTGTTCTTGTTCTTGTTCTTGTTCTTGTTCTTGTTCTTGTTCTTCTTTTTGTTGTTGTTGTTGTTGTTGTTGTTGTTGTTGTTGTTGTTCTTCTTCTTCTTCTTCTTCTTCTTCTTCTTCTTCTTCTTCTTCTTCTTCTTCTTCTTCTTCTTCTTCTTATTATTATTATTATTATTATTATTATTATTATTATTATTATTATTATTATTATTATTATTATTGTTCTTCTTGTTCTTGTTCTTGTTCTTGTTCTTGTTCTTGTTCTTGTTCTTCTTCTTCTTTTTGTTCTGTTCTTGTTCTTGTTCTTCTTCTTCTTCTTCTTCTTCTTCTTCTTCTTCTTCTTCTTCTTCTTCTTCTGATTATTATTATTATTATTATTATTATTATTATTATTATTATTATTATTATTATTATTATTATTATTATTATTATTATTATTATTATTATTATTATTATAAGCTGAAAACCCCGTTTTACGAACGCAACTTGTGTTAATTTGCCGGCGTTGAGGTGCGTTGTGTATGTAAAATAACATCATAAGTACAAAAAATGAAACGGATATTTATATCTTCACTAAATTCCGTGCAAGAATACATGGAAATTGATATGCATTTTTTTCCCTCTACACAGCCCTTAACTGAGAAAATAATAGAGAAAAACGATTAAAACAGATATCCGGAAGAGGACGTTGTTTTTCAATATTTCTTTTTTCAATTTAAAGAGAGATTTTGGTTAAAAATGCCGCTTCTCTGTACCACGTGACCAATACGACGCGCCACCAATTTAACGGTAACCCAATTAACACTCCGTAAAAGAGGTGGAATTTTCGTTTGTCCTTGTTAATATAAACATAAGAAATTTTCCGATGTCCTCGTTAAGGATTCCACAACACATAATTATTGTTCACCAAGGTTTTAAACTGCCGACCTACTGGTCAAAATTCGAATAACCACTCAAAACTCTTGTGCCAAAACTTGAGAAGCAAAACAATCAAAATTACACAAATCTTGAAATCTTGCATTTCTTTTTTGTTTTATTAAGTTAAACATTTGGAGTTGTGCCAAAATAGTTTTACATAATTCTGAGTTAGAATACATAAACGCTTAGCAACCCATTTTGGCCATATGAGGAGAAGAGAGAAACTAGAACATCTTGTGACAAGGGGAATAATGGAAGGAAAACGTAGCAGGGGAACTAACAAAGTTGCTCAAAGTAGGTCGAGTGACATGCGCACTGGGAGCGACGAGGGACAGAGCTGCGTGGAAGGTCATAACCCCTAAGCTAAAGAGCAGGGCACTTGATTGATTGATTGATTATTGATCGTCTACGCTAAAGAGCAGGGCACTTGATTGATTGATTATTGATCGTCTACGCTAAAGAGCAGGGCACTTGATTGATTATTATTGATCGTCTACGCTAAAGAGCAGGGCACTTGATTGATTGATTATTGATCGTCTACGCTAAAGAGCAGGGCACTTGATTGATTGATTATTGATCGTCTACGCTAAACAGCAGGGCACTTGATTGATTGATTATTGATCGTCTACGCTAAACAGCAGGGCACTTGATTGATTGATTATTGATCGTCTACGCTAAAGGGCAGGAAAACCTGATTGGTTGATTGATCACCTACGCTTTAGAGCAGGAAAAACCTGATTGGTTGATTGATCACCTACGCTAAAGAGCAGGGAAACCTGATTGGTTGATTGATCACCTACGCTAAAGAGCAGGAAAACCTGATTGGTTGATTGATCACCTACACTAAAGAGCAGGAAAAACCTGATTGGTTGAATCATGTTTTTGGAGACGATGGTCGAAAGAAGTTGAGTTTTGAGATGTGTGTAACTAACTCTTCTTTCCTGAAGTAAGTTTTGTTCGTATAAAATAAAAAAATAACCTGAAACCGTAAAAGCGCTTGCATGACATTCCAGTCGGTTATTTCATAATTTTCTGCCATTTTGACATCTTGGATTTTTTTAGACCCAGAATGTTTGCTTCTAACACTCTGTGGTTCGCTCTCAAATGTGCACTGGTTTCCACAGCTGCTGGGGATAGACAGGCATGATTGTGGAGGAGAAAATTATTAGACAAAAAAATGAAAACAAAAAAACAACTAACAGATCAAAACAAACGGTATCATTAGAGTAGCCCCTTATATATATACTTATCATTGGAAAATATATTGTCCTCTTCATCTCCATCCCGTCGTCCGTGGAAAATCTCCGAAGGGTAACAATCGTAACCGAAAATTTTACAGTCCGATAGCACAGATGCCCTAAAGCTGAGGAGGTCGGCTAAAGGCACGCTACGGAACGCTTGCTGATAGTATTTCTCTCTCTGGGCCAGTCTCTCGGCCGGCTTGCCAGATGCTTGCATCGCCTGTATGCCCAATTTGATAACATCGGACGCCGTAGCATTCTCGGTACCGGCCGCGCCCAGTGGGAACTGGATATCATCTTTAACCAAGCCGCGCATGTGCAAAACTTTCCAAGATCGCGCGAGGGCCTTGAATTTCGTTGTCCCCTCAGGTTTCTCGAGTAAATCTTCGAAGACTCGTTCCACCAGTTCCCGGATAATGCTTTGATCACGTGACTCCTTGAACGCGTCACCTTCTATGGCTTCCTCCATCACGTGAGACCTGTTGAGTTTTGCGAGAATATAACGGGAGTCGGTGTCCAGCGTATCCATTTTTCCCAGAACCTGGAAGTCAATATCACACGGTCTGCATATCGTGGATATATTTACAAAATGAAAATCTCTGGATTTCGCTGCGTGCGCTAATGTTTCGGCAAACGTGACGTTCAACTCTGGGCCCGTGTAAACAAAGGCTTTTAACGTATCGTTAGTGGCGCGACCTCTTTGCCTTTGAACTTCGACCTCTCGAATAACGTTCCTCATGAAGGTCACTAATTTTGTCGTCTCATGAGAAAGCATGAATACCTTGTCACAGTACGCGGAGAAAAATCGGTGGAAGGGATGCCTCGAAAACATGAAAGCGAAGGCTTTCCTGACAACCTGTGGCCGTTTTTTGGCTGGGATCCTGGCTAAGCTGAGTTTCTTAAGGTCCCTACTGGTGTGAATTCCCAGTCCGGATTTTGAGAAAGGATCCCTGGTCTGAAATATGTTTAAAGAAAACTAACTGAAAATTTCATTTTTAGGCGTTGCTATGACACTGGTGTTTGCATTTCACACGATTTCAAAGATTCTTTAACAACTTGTTTCGGTATTCAATAGCCAAAGTAAAGTATGGCTTAGTTACAAGAAAAAAATGAGTTTATAAGATAAACAAAAAAACTTCAGAGAGATTGAAAATAGAGTATAACAGGAGGAAATGAAGCAGTGGAACTAGTAGTAGTAGTAGTAGTAGTAGTAGTAGTAGTAGTAGTAGTAGTAGTAGTAGTAGTAGTAGTAGTAGTAGTAGTAGTAGTAGTAGTAGTAGTAGTAGTAGGAGTAGCAGCAGCTGCTGCAGTAGTAGTAGTAGTAGTAATATTAGTAGTAGTAGTAGTAGTAGTAGTAGTAGTAGTAGTAGTAGTAGCAGCAGCAGTAGTAGTAGTAGTAGTAGTTGTAGTAGTAGTAGTAGTAGTAGTAGTAGTAGCAGTAGTAGCAGTAGTAGTAGCAGCAGCAGCAGCAGCAGCAGTAGTAGTAGTAGTAGTAGTAGTAGTAGCAGTAGTAGTAGCAGTAGCAGCAGCAGCAGCAGAGGGATTAGCAGTAGTAGTAGTAGTAGTAGTAGTAGTAGTAGTAGTAGTAGTAGTAGTAGTAGTAGTAGTAGTAGTAGTAGTAGTAGTGAAGTAGTAGTATTAGTAGTAGTAGTAGCAGGAGTAGTAGCAGCAGCAGCAGCAGCAGCAGTAGTAGTAGTAGTAGTAGTAGTAGTAGCAGTAGTAGTAGCAGCAGCAGCAGCAGCAGCAGTAGTAGTAGTAGTAGTAGTAGTAGTAGTAGTAGTAGTAGTAGTAGTAGTAGTAGTAGTTTAGTAGTAGTAGTAGTAGTAGTAGTAGTAGTAGTAGTAGTAGTAGTAGTAGTAGTAGTAGTAGTAGTAGTAGTAGTAGTAGTAGTAGTAGTAGTGGTAATAGTAGAGGTGGTGATGCTAGTAAAGTTTCTTATTATAAAACTATCACTGTTAATAGCAAAGGAATCTGACCCCTTTTTTTTATTATTTACACACAGACAGGGACACATACATACACGCACACACAAACAACCTGGTTTTTGTGGACGACCAAGAAGAGCCTTTTCCACATGCTGCTTCCAATCTTTGGTACAGCACAGTACAGGCTCCTGGTTTTATCATCATAATACATGTTTCTGAAAAAGTCAGAGGACTTCACTGGATGGTTTCTGAAATTAGAGGATTTTTGAGTAATGTTGTCAGAGAAAGCAAGTCCCACAAGACCATAATTATTGGAGCTGTTGGATAAAATTCGTGCCAGGGTTATTTCCCTTCGCGATTTGGCCGCTACGTGTTATCCGCTTATTAATTTGAGTACACATCTACTTTAGTGATCGATTTCTTCACAAATATCAAATATTTAGACCTGTATATTTAATCAATCGATTACGTACTTAGAGAAACAAGGAATTCCTTTTTTTAGGTGTGATCGACGTTGTAGTGTTTTCAGCGAGGTAAGATTTCCTAGACCGAAAAGTTTCGATCTTTCTTTTATTTAAATGTTATTTTTCCCCGATGTAAAAGAATACCATGGTTATTTGAAAGTAGATGGGTCATATTGAATAATTTCCAAATATCAAATAACTACCTAACTTAACTACTTAAAGCATCAAATTAAAGTTTTGCGAATATTATATATCGGGCAACCAATTTTTCTCAACCTTTTTAAAAATTAAAAAATAAAATTTGTCTGTGCGTGTATGTGGAAGGGGGTCACACATACTTGCATTCCATTCTCGCAAGCTCCTTCCGTTCTTCATAGACTTGCTGTAGCAATGCCATGTTGTTGTTGTTGTTGTTGTTGTTGTTGAAAGTTCGGCTTCTGTTGAGCAGCGACCTATCCTAAAGAGAAATATTATTTAAAAAAAAAAAGGCTATGACAAGAATATGTGAAAAGGGTGGGTGAAGAAAAAGACAGTGAAAAGTCAGAGAAATAGAAAGAGAGAAAGAGACGACTGGACAGAAAGAAGGAAAGAGACAAAGACATAGAGACAAAGGGATAAACAGATAGAGACGGAAGTACAGATTGGGTGAAAGTGGTGACAAAGAGAGCAGAAAAAAAAATGAAGTAAAAATACAATGTAAAGATCATAAACTATAAGCTTTCGGTTTTGTCATCGAAACTGAAATCTAAACAAAACTTTATTATTTTTTTTTTCGCCGTTGCAGTATCAGTCTTATGCTTTTGAAAGGAACGGATAAATGTGTGTCAGTTTTCTCTCACGCAGATGAGTCTTGTCTTCCTGGCTTGTTACCGATCAATACCAAGATAATAAATCAGGAAAATATTTTAGAAACAACACAGGTCACTGTTGAAGTTAAGTATAATAATGTTAAAACCAACAAAAACCAAACAAAATACCACGTTCAAAGCTGGGTATCAGCTTAAGTAGTCGATCTCTACCGTAAGGCAAATATCTACACATTCGGTCGATTACTTAAACCTGGTTCGGAATCAATGAAGCATGAAGCATCCTTATGTCACAAGGTGGACCATTTCGATTCCCTTGATACATAATTACTCTTACATGATTAAGGATACAAGTTGCAAAATGAGAGTTATTTTCTTCTTCTTCTTCTTCTTCTTCTTCTTCTTCTTCTTCTTCTTCTTCTTCTTCTTCTTCTTCTTCTTCTTCTTCTTCTTCTTCTTCTTCTTCTTCTTCTTCTTCTTCTTCTTCTTCTTCTTCTTCTTCTTCTTCTTCTTCTTCTTCTTCTAATTCTTCTTCTTCTTCTTCTTCTTCTTCTTCTTCTTCTTCTTCTTCTTCTTCTTCTTCTTCTTCTTCTTCTTCTTCTTCTTCTTCTTCTTCTTCTTCTTCTCTCTCTCTCTCTCTCTCTCTCCCTCTTTGCTTATCTATCTCTTTTTATCCTCTCTCTTTATCTCTATCCCTCTCTTTCTTCCTCTATCCTCCCCCCCCTTTTTTTTTTTCACCATTCTCCTTATCTCTGTCTCTTTATCAATATCTCCTTATTTCTATTCCTCTTTTTATCTATCTTTCTCTCTCTTTCTCTCTAATATATATTTCTTTTTTGTTTCACTCTTGCTCTCTGAAACAGCCTATTGACTCGTTCTTTTATATTTCTCTTCCTGTCTCGAAAAGCCCTGTTTCTATGTCTGTACCCCACCTCTGTCTGTCTGTATGTCTATTTCTCTCTCTCTCTCTCTCTCTCTCTCTCTCTCTCTCTCTCTCTCTCTCTCTCTCTCTCTCTCTCTGGATCTAAAAAGAGACAGGCACACAACTTTATAACTACGGGACAAAAAAAAGAAGCAAGACAAGTATAGATTTAACATATAAACGTTTCGCCTTTATTTTGGCTTCACGAGATAGTGTGTAGAAAAAATGACTTGAACAAGTTACACAAAACATTGGGAGAGCTGGGCTCAGACGGGACATATGATTGGTTGGGGGAGGGGCAGTGCGCAGAATGCTTCAAGGTTCAGTGCAATGGCTAGGGATGGTGATGGCAGAGGGCGTGACCTCGTTGATATGAGGGTAAGATAAGGCTGGAGCGTGTGTTTGGAATAAAATATTAGAGCTGGTTAGTATGTGTACAGAAATAAAAATTCATAAATTAGGAAAAGGTTTTTTGTTTTACACCTGATTTGATTGGGGATGCCCGGGCAGAAGAATGATACGTGAGAAGGCGAGATGTAAAGGGTCTCTAATAAATAGGTGGTAATGTAGACGGGGATGGCGATTTTATAATTATCCACATTCTCACATAAACTGAAAGAAATATAAGTAATAAACATGATGAAATTATGCGTATATGTATACAGCAGCTTAGATGATTATATTTTTAATTGCTCTCTCATTCTGTGTTTCACTTTCTCCCTTTATCTATCTTTCTTAAATTTCGATTCTACAAGTCATTATTTCCTTTGCAGTGCCTCATTCCGTCGTATTAGTTACAGCCAAACCCTTATTTTCTACCTCTCTCTCTCTCTCTCTCTCTCTCTCTCTCTCTCTCTCTCTCTCTCTCTCTCTCTCTCTCTCTCTCTCTCTGGATGTGCATGTCATGCATCTGGGGATGTTGCATGGTCTGCTGCCTACAGTGTCTCGTCTTGACGCGGATGAGTGCACTAATGAGTCACGAAGGTTTTGGGGTCTGCGGAAAGCTGCCTTGGGGAGCGTCGGGATGGCATTTTTTGCATCGATCTGAAGTTTGGAGAATAGGGAAATATTTTTTTTTAGGATAGATGGGATTTTTGGTAGGGCTGGGTTGAACGTTAACACTAAAGGAATTCTCTGGCTCTCTGTAAGGGATCTATCCTTTCTCTGTAGGGCTTTTGAGCTGGGTGCTTCTAGGGCTTTGTTAATGGCAGCTTGAGTGTGTTTGTGGGGGAAACCGCGTTTTTTGAGGTGGTGTTTGGGATCGTTGAGTCTGAAAGCAGCTTCTGATGAAGAAATTCTAACTAGTCTAGAGGCAATGGAGAGCAGAGTAATGAAGAAAGAATAAATTCAGATTTTGATTTGAATATTTTTAGCTTTGCCAGGGGTTTTAACGCATTAGGGTTAGAAAAAGAATAAACGAGGCAGGGAGACAATATTTTGAAGATAGAAAGAGGCAGACGAAGAGAACATGGACAAAGAGAGAGAGAGAGAGAAAGTGAGAGAGAGAGAGAGAGAGGGAGAGAGTGACAAAGAGAGAGAGAGAGAAATACAGAGAGAGAGAGAGAGAGAGAGAGAGAGGGGGGGGGGGGAGAGATTTCGCATAGAAACAAAATCAACCGCGTTTCCATGTCGAATTTCTCTACACCCCGTCAGTCTTACTCGATTTCTGCTGCAGCTAACGAGTTTTCCTTTTGCTCTTTCCTCCTTTTTCGCATTAATCATAAAAATAATAGGAATAATATTAAGAATAAAGAGAAGAAGAAGAAGAAGAAAGAAAGAAAGAAAGAAAAGAATATCAATAATAAAAATAATAATAATGATAATAATAATGATAATAATAATAATAATAATAATAATAATAATAATAATAATAATAATAATAATAATAATAATAATAATAATAATAATAATAATAATAATAATAATAATAATAATAATAACAATAATAATAATAATAATAATTCCAAAAGGATGTAAGATCTAGATTTGGACTCTATGTTGGAAATTGTGGAGATATCTGGACTCTATGTAAACCTAGATAGATGGAGGCAAATATGTGGATTATGAAAGTAAAAGAATAGACATGAAGAATTTTTGTAAGGCAATCTATTACACAAGAAGCCAGCTAGGCAAATTTATACCAGAGTCCCGTTCTTCGAACGGGCAATCCATCTTGTACATATTATAATTAACCTAGTGGTCTGCTACCTCTAGCTTTTAATTTGAAATTATATATTTGAGGCATACATAATGTTATCGTTAGTCCTAGATGTTTGTGTGTCCAATGGAAAGTGTTGGTGCTTCCGGATTCAATGGTTGTCTTTGGGCTTTCCCAATCAAGATTGCAAGTCACTCAGGGAGGCTTAGTAAATACCTTCACCATGAACCTCTCTTTTTAGGGAGCGTAGCGGCGTATTGGTATAAGCTATGTTCTCTTTGAGTGGCAAGGCGATGGGTGCCGAAGCATCTATAAATCGGTGGTTCTAATCCCACCAATTCAAGGATTTTCGGTCATTTTCACTTAAGAACTTTACCCTAACGACTGCTGAGCACTACCTAAAATTCTAGCTCTTATAATTCTATAAATCGATGGTTCTAATCCCACCATGGCAAGCATTTTTCGGTCATTTTTCGGCCTTATTCTAACCACCGTTGGGCACAAATTAAAACTGAAACTTATAATTTTTACTCATAAATATGAAGGTTTTAAAGGATCTACAATAGATTTGGATTTTTTTTTTTTAAATAAGAATAGTTAATTAAGTTTTTTTCAAATCCAAGTTTATTTACCGATTTATTCTTAAACATTGATTATCATGTGGGTTTAAGTAACTGCACGGCTAAGAATTCCCGAAATACAGTGCAATTTCATGCACTTAATGCAAAAATTCACAGCTTTCTAAGAAGCATTTTAAAAGGATCTAAAAACAGTTAGAGAAAATACAGAATTAGTCGATTTAGTTTGTCAGCTGGCTATTCTTACCAAAGGTTAATGAAGACACGCAGATATCTCAACTGAGCATATACATCATTTTTCCCGGTCCATTTATAAAAATGTACAACTTGCTTGGTTAATTTTTTTTTATGAGAGTAAAGTAAACAGTTTTACTGGCTTTACAATACACACAGAGAAACGATGGCGGTTTTGCCTAAATAACTGCCTGAAATCTATAGTGTGACGTTTTTCAAACTCCTATCTTTTTTCATTATTATAATTTGAAAAAAAAATCAGTCAAAATGTTAAATGTTAAAAAAAAGTGCTCCAAAATAAAAAAAAATGCCACTGAAATCAATTCTTTCCATAGAGATCTAGATCTAGTTCTAGCTAGATATCTTGACCTAGATCTAGATCTGGAACGGCCAATAAAAACGCCCTATATAGTGGCTACTGAGTCGTTTAATTTACTTGAAACAGCGAATGCTAGATCTAAAGATTTACAAAGCTTTATGATAGATCAATCGTCTAATTTGGGATAGTGCAATTATAAAAGCATTTAGTAGTAGTCCAGAGTACACTGAAGAGTAGATAAACCCCCACGTTTTGTTTCTTTTAAGCACAGCAGATTTACAAATTGAATTGTGTTTATATAATTTGACCACTATAAAACGTTTGGTGTAAGATAAAGGAAAAGAAAATCTGTTCAGTACCTCGAAAGTTTTTTTTTCGAAAAAAGTTAAAAAAAAAAAAAACAACTTATAAAATAAAACCAACAAGCACCAACACACACAGGAACACAAACAAAATTATCTGATTTCTCATGTATTTTAACTTTGTAGATAATGACACTTATTAAAAAAATATACAAATTTTCAAAAATAGCCAATAATGATGAAACTAATATAACTATCAAATGAAAAAAAAAAATTCTACTCTTCAGAACACTGTTGTTTTCAACATAGGAGTAATAAAGTTTCCACCTTCTTTTAGCAAAAATGTTATGGCGTCACCGGACAATTACGAAAATACTGTGAACATTTCAAGTACTTGTTAGTGATTCTGTGCGATCCCTATTTTATGGTCCTTACCAGAGCTGGTTTATCAAGATCAACACCCGTGCTCTTTGTTGGTAACAAATGTTTATAAATTAACAGATATTTTAGCCTTACCAAAGTATCGTGCCATAGTTTCTGTAACCCTGTAATATCTGTGGATAATAAGGATGCGAGATTGATATTGTTACGAAAATAATGTAATTAATTATAAGTAAATAATATGGAGAGTTTTTTTTTTTTTTAAATATCATTAACGTGCTCTTAAATCACCAGATTAGTAGGGTTAGGCAAAAAATGAGGACCATCTAACCAACTATCTCTAGACTACCTAGGAACGTCACGTTTGGCTAAAGTTGTGAATTGACCTAATGATTGGAGTGGTAATATTATTTTTCAACACAATATTGTTTTTTCTTGAAAATTAAAAGCAAAAATGTGATTATTATTTTATTTTTTTTCATTATGATAATAATTATGAGGAAGTAACTCGATATGAATATGTTCTACTATGCAAGATGTTGAAAGATTATATCGAAGCGGACATTTTCACCATAGGAGATGGTTAAAGGGTGACTCAAACCGGACATTTTCACCATGGGAAATGGTAAAAGGGTGACTCAAGCCGGAGATTTTCACCATGGGAGATGGTTAAATGGTGACTCAAACCGGACATTTTCACCATGGGAGATGGTTAAAGGGTAACTCAAACCGGACATTTTCACCATGGGAGATGTTTAAAGGGTGACTCAAGCCGGACATTTTCGACTATGCCAGTGGTCAAGGCGTGACCCCCAAGCCACTCACCGAATATCTGGGCTTATCTAACAAATGTTTGTCCAGACTGGAAGGTCTAGGATTGAGATTAAAAAAAAAAGGACGGCGGAATTCTCTCCAGTTATTGAGATCTGAAGTCAAGGTCTTGGTCCTTCAACTCTCCTGAAGAATTTTGAATGGGGATAAGGGAAAAGCCCTTTCATTTTTATCAGTTTTGTTAAAAGAAAAAGACTCGTATGGTTTATGTGGCTGTTGTAAGTCGTGCACGACTATGTAGGAATGATAAACGTAATCAGCGACAGTGACGATTGCTAAAACTACTTCACAGCTATGTGACAGTGACGATTTTTAAAACTACTTCACAGCTATGTGACAGTGACGATTGTTAAAACTACTTCACAGCTATGTGACAGTGACGATTGTTAAAACTACTTCACAGCTATGTGACAGTGACGATTGTTAAAACTAATTCACAGTTATGTGACAGTGACGATTGTTAAAACTACTTCACAGCTATGTGACAGTGACGATTGCTAAAACTACTTCACAGCTATGTGACAGTGACGATTGTTAAAACTACTTCACAGCTATGTGACAGTGACGATTGTTAAAACTACTTCACAGCTATGTGACAGTGACGATTGCTAAAACTACTTCACAGCTATGTGACAGTGACGATTGTTAAAACTACTTCACAGCTATGTGACAGTGACGATTGTTAAAACTACTTCACAGCTATGTGACAGTGACGGTTGTTAAAACTACTTCACAGTTACGCGCTAAACTTTGGTAGTTTTCCTGAGGTGCTGTGCACGTTGACTCAGATTTTTTTTATGCAGTCGCGTAAATGCTTTATTTATACGAGCATTTATGAAGGTAAGTTATAGGATTCAAAAATCTACTGATTAATAATTTGCCCTCTCTGTATAAATTATTGCACAGGAGTGCCATGTATTAAGCGAACCAGAAGAAGGATGCTAGTTTTTTCTTTGTGAGTAGCATTTTTAAAAAATCTTATCAAAATATAGTATTCTAGTTCATTGGTAAAATCAAAGTTTGAACAAAATACGAATAACTAATTTTACTTTCTGTTCCACAGGATTGCATATTTTGCTATAAAATGAGCAAAGAAATTTTGCTATACATTCAATTTAAAACAAAAATTATTCAGCTCATTAACAAAGATAAAACTTATGTTTATATTATTTTAATAAATCCATGAAATTAAAAATTCTCACTGTAAAAAGAGTTGAGCGCCTTTGCGATATCTTTTTATGTTTTGCATTACGGAGGAAAAACATTTTTTTTTTAAACAGATACCAAATCTATCAAAAACTGGCTGGTTTTGATCAAATTCTAATTATATCGTCTTTTTATTTCCCAAAAGATGAGGGACACACTCCTTCGGTGATTCTAGTAAAATATTTCTTTAATTAAATTCAAATGATGCTAAGCTTTCATTCATGTACTCTTTTTTTTTTTTTTGCTCTTGTCCTAATGCAATTGTCATAGGTGAGAAATGTGCCGTTAACATAGTATCCAACCAACCTAAATTCGTTCTACTCATCCCTTATCTTATTCTCTGTGAGTGTCGAGTGGGTTGTGCGATGAGGTTAAGTGGTAAAATGCTGCTTTGAAAAAGAAAAGGTGTCGCGTTCGGAAGAAACGGCGAAATTATTTGATCTTCTCTGACGCTGGCTTGAGAAAGGAAGCCAACTTGAAAGTATGAGATTCTGAAAGAAAGATGTCAGTGAAAACTCAAAGTAACTAAGGGACCTACCAGCCCGTGTTTAGGCTTCAGTCAAAAACCACAAAGCGATGGTTCTACTTACCGTATTGTGTATGTGATAAAACAAACAAAGTGACACATACTGTGATAAAGCACAGTGTAAACCTGCATTTTTTGCCAAACGCCATAACAACACGACCAGTGGCTAGCTGCCTATCCTCCTACGACAGAAATACCTCGAATGGACACGGAAAGATTGAAGTGATGTGCGTAGAGTTTGCGTCAGTTGGAGAAATGAAATCGGATACTCGTAATCGAATCTTTAGCTTCACAGGCTACCCTAGGTTTTGATCGACAGATTTGCGATACGCGATACTCGAAATGGTCGGATCGGGCACTTACTGGCACAGACACACACACGGCTAGACATAGACTTGCGGAGCTATGCCGATTCGCATATCTCGTGCAACAGAACTGATATCCCAGCACCAGGAAGGGATAAAATGTATCAATTTAATGTGTCTCCAAAAATAAGAGTGAAGTTTTAGAACCGAAAAACGACATCATCTTCGATCCATCACCGAAATAACTGACTTCATTATTTATTTACTCGTATTTACAACAGCGATAATGTTAGAAAAGTTTTTTAAGTTACACAGTCACAGGAGAAAGCTAATTTTTTGTCAGAGAAAGAAGAAAAAAAGTGAGATGGAGATTCGATCTAACATATCTGTAAGCCCCAATGCTACACCCATAAAAGCTTTAAAAATGCAACTCCAGTGGCAAGATTAAGATTTGTTTAGCCTTGTCTCGACCTAGACCTATATTAGATCTAAATAAGTTGTAGAGAAAAAGTATCGGTATATGAAATGTTTTTCGGTTGGTTTGAGCCAATCTAAATCTAGATTAGAGTAGAAAATTTGATAGTATTATACTTGTAATGGTATTGTCTACTCTAGATCTAAACCAGGATTGAACAGATTCTAAAACAAGTATAATCCTTTGAAGAAACTAATACCAGTTATTGAAACTTTCTAAAATATAATTTTAAAAAAAAGAAAAAGAAAAGAAAAAAAGCAACAACTAATAAGGATTAATCAAATTTGTTTCTTTATTAAAATAACCCAAAAGTTATCAATTATTATACTCTCTTCCTTCATCTCGCCTCAGGAGTAACGAAGGTATCAACCTCATTCACGACAGAACATTCACCAGTATCAGATACGTTTTGGAATAAAGGAATCGACTTAATATTCTATTCTTTCCCAATCTATTTTTAGATCCTTTTTAAACGCTTAATAAATTATGAAGCTGCGAATTTTTGCGTAAAGTGCATAAAAGTTCGCTGTCTGGCGGGAATTCTTAGCCGCGAACTTAATATGTAAACCTAGATCGATTGATAAAGACTTCCGGGATATATCCAAAGATCATAGAAGACAAAGCTAGACTATTGAAAAGACATGGATTGATATATCTAGATAGATCTAGAATTCTAGTTCTAGATTGCGATAGCGTAAGAGTTTCACAAACCTGCTTTCTGTTTGCAATGCTCGTCTTTTTATCCCGCTCTAACTTAAAACAAAATTTGTCCTCAAAATATTCGTTTGTTTTTATTCACTGAAGCAACAGGTCTTATTAATGTTACCCAACAAGCAGCTTGTTGGGGCAACTCGACCGCCCTCAATAATGGATGCGCATCAATGGCCCGATACCCTGTATGTCATAACCGGCACTCTTCTGACAAAAAAGGAACCGACTTGGGGCGGTCTTACAGTCCTAAGTAAGACAGAAACAGGGGGACGGAAAAATTCGTGGTTCGAGTCTGGTCAGGTGCGATGTTAAAATCTTTGTACAGGTTCCTAACTTATGTATGGTTTTGTACTTAACTTTGCATCTTGTAGCATACTTCGCTTAATTTGTTCTCAGCTGTGGTGATGCGAATCTTTTTCTTCTACTTAAATCAATTTTTGCAACTTTTAATCAAATTACTTTTTTTTCTGCAGATTTCCTTTGTTTCGCCTTTGCAAGGCCATTTTTACTTTATTTCCCCAAGGAGTAGGAGTGCCTATAAATAGAATTAAACTAGTGTCTGCTCTGTGCTGGCTTTTTTTTTCTTTTGGGTTTTGTTTTCTTACTTTGGGTATTGATAAAAATGTTTTCATTTGCTATTATGGGGCTGGCCCGTTTGAGCTTAGACCGTATTGCATATTGATCAAGCTTTTTAAAGGAAGTGCGAGGTAAAAATGTGATTTGTTTTTTATTTATCATTAAGATTGTTATCTGATTGGCTTGGAACAATGATATTGATACTGAAAAAGGAACTTAACAGACCGGAACAGAACGATCTAGGTCTCAAACGCACCCCTCTTGGACACTTACTGTAACATTTTGCTTTCAATTCAAAAATGTATCTCTTCCTTTCAGTGTCTTGTCCCTCGCAGTACAAACTCCTATTCTCTTCCCTCAAGTGTCTTGTCCCCCGCAGTACAAACTCCAATTCTCTTCCCTCAAGTGTCTTGTCCCTCGCAGTACAAACTCCAATTCTCTTCCCTCAAGTGTCTTGTCCCTCGCAGTACAAACTCCAATTCTCTTCCTTTAAGTGTCTTGTCCCCCGCAGTACAAACTCCAATTCTCTTCCCTCAAGTGTCTTGTCCCTCGCAGTACAAACTCCAATTCTCTTCCCTCAAGTGTCTTGTCCCCCGCAGTACAAACTCCAATTCTCTTCCCTCAAGTGTCTTATCCCTCGCAGTACAAACTCCAATTCTCTTCCCTCAAGTGTCTTGTCCCTCGCAGTACAAACTCCAATTCTCTTCCCTCAAGTGTCTTGTCCCCCGCAGTACAAACTCCAATTCTCTTCCCTCAAGTGTCTTGTCCCTCGCAGTACAAACTCCAATTCTCTTCCCTCAAGTGTCTTGTCCCTCGCAGTACAAACTCCAATTCTCTTCCCTCAAGTGTCTTGTCCCTCGCAGTACAAACTCCAATTCTCTTCCCTCAAGTGTCTTGTCCCTCGCAGTACAAACTCCAATTCTCTTCCCTCAAGTGTCTTGTCCCCCGCAGTACAAACTCCAATTTTGTGTCGGTAGACGGGCTTCTATTTCCAATGAAATGAAACGATTTGCAGTTTATCCTCCATGGCTATGTGGGGCAGACCAAGGGTTTTAAGTGATACATTTACAGAGGAATAAAGGATTTGTATCTTTTTTCACGCCCAAAGTTTTTGGATAATACGCCATTTAGAATATGCACCAAGACAATTTATGTTTGATTTTTTTCCCTACACTACTTATTTCTTTATTTATAATCACTTGCATTTATAGATCTTCAAGTCTAGCTCCGTCTGCCTCAGCCTCTGTCGCTATTTGACAGCCTTCTTTGCTTCTATCTTATAGTTCTTTCAGTTAAACGTACATCATAATTAGAATCCGAGATAGACTAGTTTGTGTATGTCCTGTGAAAGTATGGACCTGGGTTCTAAGATACTTAACTTCTTATTCTATTCAAGCCAACTTTTAGGTCAGTCTCCTTGAAACATCTATTTTTGTAGATGAGGATGGTTCAGTGACTTAGTGCCTAGTCTTGTCTCAGCATGCAAGGCAATGGGTGCCGCATCGAAGTGCGTGCTTTATCCCCATCCATACCATCTGTTCTTTATTATGTTTTCACGTCTGTCGTCTTGTTTGCCGGGTCTGGAATTAAATATAGGTTTGGCATTGATTTTTCTATACTGACTTTGATAGCGCGTATTGTTCTGTAAGCAGATTCAAAATCATATACCCGTGCGTTGATTATCCTCTTGTAAGACCAAGACTAAGCCAATTAATTCAATCTTATCCCGTGCAAAGTTCATACACCTATTTCTCCAACCTGACACCACACGAGTGGCGCCCCCTCAAAGTTCATACACCTATTTCTCCAACCTGACACCACACGAGTGGCGCCCCCTCAAAGTTCATACACCTATTTCTCCAACCTGACACCACACGAGTGGCGCCCCCTCAAAGTTCATACACCTATTTCTCCAACCTGACACCACACGAGTGGCGCCCCCTCAAAGTTCATACACCTATTTCTCCAACCTGACACCACACGAGTGGCGCCCCCTTAAAGTTCATACACCTATTTCTCCAACCTGACACCACACGAGTGGCGCCCCCTCAAAGTTCATACACCTATTTCTCCAACCTGACACCACACGAGTGGCGCCCCCTTAAAGTTCATACACCTATTTCTCCAACCTGACACCACACGAGTGGCGCCCCCTCAAAGTTCATACACCTATTTCTCCAACCTGACACCACACGAGTGGCGCCCCCTCAAAGTTCATACACCTATTTCTCCAACCTGACACCACACGAGTGGCGCCCCCTTAGCATCAACGAGGATTGCCCAGAAGCAGTCACTGTCCTCCATCAAAACTTAAAGTCTGACTGAGAAGTTCCGTGGTAACATTTTACAAAGATTGTTGTCCAACCCATCCCGGGATGGCCTAGAACTTTCCACTTTAAAGTTTGACACAGCCGTTGATGTGTTACGGCGATTAGTGAAGAGGCCTACAGTTTTTATTTTTTTTTTTTATTCATTCCCGTGTACCTGTTCTTTCCTCCTTTATATGGCCCGGTTTGTTAAGGTGTAAGTGGGCGATTTCAATATTTTTCTGCTCAATCGAAGTTTTTTCTCAGACGATTATTTATGAATGCAGGTCTTTTTTTTCCTTGCATAACGTTTTATTTATAAAAATAGAAAAAGTAATCTCTGTGCTTCCTCTTAGCTAAATATATCAATATCGCGATAGTTATTTGTTTGTTTTTTTTTAAATTACGAAATGGTTTGAGTTAGGAACAGGTTTTGCAGGAATTGGCAAGTCAGTAAGGCAAGGCCCGCAACTGTAATGTAATAGTTAAGGCCTGTGGGAGAATTGAAAGAGGCACTGATAGAGATTAATTATAGGTGATATTCATTAAAAAAAAAAAAAAAAAAAAATTAGCGAGAGTTACGCGCCTTGAATTCCTGACACTCTCTTCCAAAGATTAAAGGGATACATAGGCCTAGTTCATTGATTATGAATTTATACACCTCGTTTTCCACTAAAAAAATAAGAATGAGGCCGAATTCCGCATTGGCATTGTACTTGCAAAGTTGAATATGTATTCTAAATAAATATTACTCTCAAAACCCTGTGTAGATCTAAATTCCTACATGATTCTTTACAAGACTCTCCCAGATGTAACAATTTAGCCTAGACTGTCCATTGCTCGCAAATAAGCAAGAGATAATTCTTTCCAAGTCACGGTCACGTTCAAGTTTGGTTACGCAGCAGATTGTACTGTAGAACAATTTTTGAGACAACAATTTCCCGTTCAGCCCTAGCAACAAGACCAGTTAATTTAGCTTCAGTCTAGCCGCAATATTAGCCTTGTTTATAAGATCCTGTGAAAGTCATTCTGCCTCTCTCTCTCTCTCTCTCTCTCTCTCTCTCTCTCTCTCTCTCTCTCTCTCTCTCTCTCTCTCTCTCTCTCTCTCTCTCTCTCTCTCTCGCTCTTCACTTTCTTGTCCTCATATAGTAATATTGTTTTGCAAAAGTTTTGAGATACTGATGAAATTTGAAAAAAAATGGACAATATCACCTGTGCACCCAATTTCATACATTTTATACATTTTATACATTTTATACATTTTATACATTTTATTAATCAAACCCTCTTGCACTTGTGTCCAAAAACGTGCGCAGAGAGAGAGAGAGAGGGAGTGAGAGAGACAGAGAGTTGAAGAGGGAGTGAGAGATAGAGGAAGAGGGAGGGAGAGGGAAGAAGAGAGGGAGGGGGAGAGAGTGTGAGAGAGAGAAAGAAAGAGAGAGATTGAGAGAGGGAGAAAATATAATTCGCTTTGTGAAATAATGGTTTTTTTTTTTTAATCGTTTTAACTTTTGCAGGATAGATCCACTAATTCCATCATCTTTCCCAAGACAATTTTTAAGAAGTTAACCTAGGAATAAAATTTAAGGTAAATGAAATTATAAAATGTTTTATTTTAATTTTTTTTTTGTTCCGGAAAACATTTCATAGTAAAGCTTCAGTGTAATTGCAAGATTGTGTACTTTGAAAAAAAAATCATTTACACTTTTACTCCTTATATTTGAAATGTAAAAAAGCAACAAAAACAAGAATAAAGATAAAATGTTGCCGTTTTGTAAAACAATCATAAATAAACTCAATGACCCAAAGGGTAAATTCTATAATCTTAATCTCAAGAATAGTAATATGTGACTTAGCAATGTCTGCATAATCCTTTAGCATAGCAGTAAATCTTTACATCAGGCACACAAATCATTAAATTTCATAAGCAACTGTTGCTTAAATCATTACTTCAAGCATACAAATCATTACATTTTACAAGTAACTGTACTTTAAGTCATTACTTCGAGCACACAAACCATCACATCTTACAAATAATTTTTGTCCAAGTCTTAAAACCTATTGCATACAAATTGCATGGGTAAAGTTCATCTTTCAAAAAATTTTGTTCAAATCATTATCTCTCGCATACAAATCATTCCATCTTCCAAATACATTTCGTTCTAAACTTACGCGTTCACATCAGTAAATCTCTATATCTAATTTTGCAATATCTTGACATTACCAGTGGGAATTCCTGCTGCATTACCTCGTTTCCAGAAGCCGTGCTTGGAGTAACAACCTTACAAATTGTCGTAGCATTAAGAATCTTACAAATTGTCGTACCATTAAGAACCTTACAAATTGTTATAGCATTAACAATCTTACAAATTCTCGTAGCATTAACAACCTTACAAATTGTTGTAACATTAAGAACCTTACAAATTGTTTTAACATTAAGAACATTACAAATTGTTGTAACATTAAGAACCTTACAAATTGTTGTAACATTAAGAACATTACAAATTGTTGTAACATTAAGAACCTTACAAACTGTTGTAACATTAAGAACATTACAAATTGTTGTAACATTAAGAACCT
>JAWDGP010004939.1:0-7500 GCA_033675545.1 Elysia crispata | reverse complement strand
CAAGAAGGAAATCAAGATGATAAAAGAATGGATGTGCTGCGTTAGATCTTCTCTCTTACTTACTGCCAACCATCGCTACACAAAAAGGAAATCAAGATGATAAAAGAATGGATGTGCTGTGTTAGATGTTCTCTCTTACTTACTGCCAACCATCGCTACACAAGAAAGAAATCAAGATGATAAAAGAATGGATGTGCTGTGTTAGATGTTCTCTCTTACTTACTGCCAACCATCGCTACACAAGAAGGAAATCAAGATGATAAAAGAATGGATGTGCTGTGTTAGATGTTCTCTCTTACTTACTGCCAACCATCGCTACACAAGAAGGAAATCAAGATGATAAAAGAATGGATGTGCTGTGTTAGATGTTCTCTTTTACTTACTGCCAACCATCGCTACACAAGAAGGAAATCAAGATGGTAAAAGAATGGATGTGCTGTGTTAGATGTTCTCTCTTACTTACTGCCAACCATCGCTACACAAGAAGGAAATCAAGATGATAAAAGAATGGATGTGCTGTGTTAGATGTTCTCTCTTACTTACTGCCAACCATCGCTACACAAGAAGGAAATCAAGATGATAAAAGAATGGATGTGCTATATTAGATGTTCTCTCTTACTTACTGCCAACCATCGCTACACAAGAAGGAAATCAAGATGGTAAAAGAATGGATGTGCTATATTAGATGTTCTCTTTTACTTACTGCCAACCATCGCTACACAAGAAGGAAATCAAGATGATAAAAGAATGGATGTGCTGTGTTAGATGTTCTCTCTTACTTACTGCCAACCATCGCTACACAAGAAGGAAATCAAGATGGTAAAAGAATGGATGTGCTGTGTTAGATGTTCTCTCTTACTTACTGCCAACCATCGCTACACACGAAGGAAATCAAGATGATAAAAAAATGGATGTGCTGTGTTAGATGTTCTCTCTTACTTACTGCCAACCATCGCTACACAAGAAGGAAATCAAGATGATAAAAGAATGGATGTGCTGTGTTAGATGTTCTCTCTTACTTACTGCCAACCATCGCTACACAAGAAGGAAATCAAGATGATAAAAGAATGGATGTTCTGTGTTAGATCTTCTCGCTTACTTACTGCCAACCATCGCTACATAAGAAGGAAATCAAGATGGTAAAAGAATGGATGTGCTATATTAGATGTTCTCTTTTACTTACTGCCAACCATCGCTACACACGAAGGAAATCAAGATGATAAAAGAATGGATGTGCTATATTAGATGTTCTCTCTTACTTACTGCCAACCATCGCTACACAAGAAGGAAATCAAGATGATAAAAAAATGGATGTGCTATATTAGATGTTCTCTCTTACTTACTGCCAACCATCGCTACACAAGAAGGAAATCAAGATGATAAAAGAATGGATGTGCTGCGTTAGATCTTCTCTCTTACTTACTGCCAACCATCGCTACACAAGAAGGAAATCAAGATGATAAAAGAATGGATGTGCTATATTAGATGTTCTCTCTTACTTACAGCCAACCATTGCTACACAAGAAGGAAATCAAGATGGTAAAAGAATGGATGTGCTGTGTTAGATGTTCTCTTTTACTTACTGCCAACGATCGCTACACAAGAAGGAAATCAAGATGATAAAAGAATGGATGTGCTATATTAGATGTTCTCTTTTACTTACTGCGAACCATCGCTACACAAGAAGGAAATCAAGATGATAAAAGAATGGATGTGCTATATTAGATGTTCTCTTTTACTTACTGCCAACCATCGCTACACAAGAAGGAAATCAAGATGATAAAAGAATGGATGTGCTATATTAGATGTTCTCTTTTACTTACTGCCAACCAGCGCTACACAAGAAGGAAATCAAGATGATAAAAGAATGGATGTGCTATATTAGATGTTCTCTTTTACTTACTGCCAACCATCGCTACACAAGAAGGAAATCAAGATGGTAAAAGAATGGATGTGCTATATTAGATGTTCTCTTTTACTTACTGCCAACCATCGCTACACAAGAAGGAAATCAAGATGGTAAAAGAATGGATGTGCTATATTAGATGTTCTCTTTTACTTACTGAAAACTACAGCCTCGAGCGGGAGACTTTAGGTCTACAGGTGCCTTCTTTACGTTGTTCGATAACACAGATCGTGTATTCTGAGAAAAGAGCAGAGTAGAGAGGATCACATACAACAAAGAGGCACCACACTTTTGATTGGTTTTTATTCCCCCTTGTAATTTTTTCCCTATACAAAAAAGTAATCATTGGAACTAGTCTTCATTTAAAAGTAATCATTGGAACTAGTCTTCATTTAAAAGTAATCATTGGAACTAGTCTTCATTTAAAAGTAATCATTGGAACTAGTCTTCATTTAAAAGTAATCATTGGAACTAGTCTTCATTTAAAAGTAATCATTGGAACTAGTCTTCATTTAAAAGTAATCATTGGAACTAGTCTTCATTTACAAGTAATCATTGGAACTAGTCTTCATTTAAAAGTAATCATTGGAACTAGTCTTCATTTAAAAGTAATCATTGGAACTAGTCTTCATTTAAAAGTAATCATTGGAACTAGTCTTCATTTAAAAGTAATCATTGGAACTAGTCTTCATTTAAAAGTAATCATTGGAACTAGTCTTCATTTAAAAGTAATCATTGGAACTAGTCTTCATTTAAAAGTAATCATTGGAACTAGTCTTCATTTACAAGTAATCATTGGAACTAGTCTTCATTTAAAAGTAATCATTGGAACTAGTCTTCATTTAAAAGTAATCATTGGAACTAGTCTTCATTTAAAAGTAATCATTGGAACTAGTCTTCATTTAAAAGTAATCATTGGAACTAGTCTTCATTTAAAAGTAATCATTGGAACTAGTCTTCATTTAAAAGTAATCATTGGAACTAGTCTTCATTTAAAAGGCCAACTGTTAAAAAAACAACAACATATATATATATATATATATATATATATATATAAATAGGACATGTATGTCAACAATTTTTTCTCCAAAATTGAGTCTGATAAAGAGATTTACGTTAGCTTTTTTTTAAAATAACCTTTTAAGTGATTGCAAATCTTCATAGCATTATTCGTGTTAAAACGTTTCCGTCGTTAAAATTGTAACTGTCGTCACTTCGACTTTTTAGAGGCTTAAAACCTTGTTGTTGTTGTTGTTGTTGTTGTTGTTGTTGTTGTTGTTGTTGTTGTTGTTGTTGTTGTTGTTGTTGTTGTTGTTGTTGTTATTGTTGGGGTAGCTTACGCTGTTTTCAATCTGTCTTTGTTCCTCCACTGAGCGGAAATACGAGGCGTATCTGTCGAGAATCTCTTTCTCGCTTGGAGTAATGGTCTCCTCCTCTTTAGCAGAGTTGTCCTCCTCGCTGACCGCAGGACAGTTGTTGAAACGATAAGGAAGGAAAGGTGGTGGGTGGGAGTGGTTCGAGGATTACTTCTAGTGACAGGATAGGTTTAAAGGGATGAACATTTGAGGAAAAACAATTGCAAGGATTTTCAAGAGAAAGCCCATCACCATTATTTATTTTATTCATATCTTTTGTGCTAAATACTCTCTCTCTCTCTCTCTCTCTCTCTCTCTCTCTCTCTCTCTCTCTCTCTCTCTCTCTCTCTCTCTCTCTCTCTCTCCGCGTGAGTGTGTGTGTTTCAACGGGCATAATTCAATTATCCATCATACCAGAAAAGATTAGTTCTTTCCCGTCCAAACTTGTACCAGCTTCATAAACCTAAGCCTATCACTATGACGTCACCAAACTGAGGAGCGGGCATGTTATTTCAGGGGGCCTTTCATCTTTTTTGTTTTTCTTTTTTTCTTATTATTATTTTCTTTCCTTTTTGAAGAAACATCGAGATCGAGTCGCCTGTTGATGAATAATGCACTGCGTGTGTGATGCTCAACGTCTTGAAAAAAAGTCTGGTTCCAGTTATTCTCCTTAGCTCTACAATCAATACTCACATTATCTTTACGTAGACCAGATACACCGAAAGGGCAATACATATTGTCATGAACAACAGTGCCAGAATCATCTGCAGAGAGAAACAAAGGCATTAACTTCTGTTGATCCAATATACATGTATTAAGTCAATGGCTCATGGAATTGATTGGTATTCTTGTAATATCGGAAAACATTTTCTTTTATTTCTAGATGTGAAAGTAACGACTAAGAAAAAGGCCAAATCGACATTTACAGTCTCAGAGAAGAAATGGATGTTTTAATGTGGTATGATGCCAATATTTATCAGACTATTCTTGCAGTTTTCGAACATATGCCTGTTTGTGTGCCGGGATAGCTGGGTAGCAAATAGTCGTATCCCGACTACTAAAGCTGAGACCCGGAAGCAATGACATCTCTACAGTCACAGGAAATAAAAACATATCATCATGATCAACTATTACATAACTATCACAAACATGACTATCGTAACAATGATCATCATATACATTATCACCATCGTCTTCATCATCATCATCGACGTAGTCGCGATCTTTAGCATCATCATCATAATCATCATCATCATCATTATCATCCATCATCATTATCATTATCAGCATCTTCATCATCAGCAGCAGCATCATTATAAATGTAATAATCACCATCGCCATCACCATTGTCATCATCATCATCCTCATCCTCATCATCATCATCATCATCATCATCATCATCATCATCATTATATTCATTTTTATCCCCATCGTCATCATCAACACCATCATCATCATCATTGTGGTCATCTTTATCATCATAATCGTCATCACCATCGGCAATGATCACCATGCATGTAGCAAATGCTTACCCATATTCTGTTACTGGAACAATCTTTCCCCATCTTAAGTTTGCTGGTGGCTATAGGGCCAAAATCTGGGGTTCTTGTCACTTCACTCAAACTTGTGTTAACAGCCTCAGCACCTTGGGTATACTGTATTCACGAAAAAAAAACAGAAATTAAAAAAAAAAGAAAGAAAGAAAATAAGGTGAAAGGTAAAGCTTAAAAACGGTGTGCAAAAATTAAAAACTATATCCTGAAGCGAAAGTATTAAAATTTAAAAAGGGTTAAAAAAAAAAAAAAATTTAAAAAATGAATCAGTGCGCAACTTTGAATTCCCGCATCCCAGTGCTCTTTTCTTCTTCTTCTTCTTCTTCTTCTTCTTCTTCTTCTTCTTCTTCTTCTTCTTCTTCTTCTTCTTCTTCTTCTTCTTCTTCTTCTTCTTCTTCTTCTTCTTCTTCTTCTTCTTCTTCTTCTTCTTCTTCTTCTTCTTCTTCTTCTTCTTCTTCTTCTTCTTCTTCTTCTTCTTCTTCTTCTTCTTCTTCTTCTTCTTCTTCTTCTTCTTCTTCTTCTTCCTCTTGAAGGTTCTAAAATGAGATTATGAAAGAACAGAATTTCCCATATTCAAAATATTATAAACTTCCCTGGCATTCATACTAGCTTTAGAACGTACATAGTTATCTAGATGATCAGTCTCTAGCTTCTTTTCTTTTTTTTTTTTCTTTTAATTATCATAATTATCCCGAACCTTTGACCAGAATTTTCATAAAGCTATTCTGCGAATTTGATCCGGATAGATCGGTCTATTGTAGGTGTGAAGCGTGACGCACAAAAATAGGAAAACACGGTCACACATAGTTTTACATACGCCCATAAACACGATACAAAGCTAGTAATGATAAATTTGAAAAGAGACAAATATTATAACTATACAACTCCTTGAATGGGTTACAGCTAAAAACAAATTAACGCTGATATCAGGAATGAGGATGTTGTTTTGCATTTGATTTTCTTAAATTCACACTACAAGTTTTGTTCTTAATATTAATTTAATCTTAAATTGTTACAATCAAAAAAAAAATTATCACCTGTGAGTTTTTTCTGATCCCTATGGATCTGTTTTAATATGCCAGCAGCAATGATGAATTAGCGTTGATCTGTTAGTGAGATAGAGAGAGAGAAGGAGAGAGAGAGGGAGAGACAGAAGAAGAAGAAGAAGAAGAGAGAGAGAGAGAGAGAGAGAGAGAGAGAGAGAGGGAAAGATAGAGAGACAGAAGAAGAGAGAGAGGGGGGGAAATCAGAGAGACAGAGGAAGAGAGAGAGAGAAAGAGGGAGGGAAAGATAGAGAGACAGAAGAAGAGAGAGAGAGAAAGAGGGAGGGAAATCAGAGAGACAGAAGAAGAGAGAGAGAGAGAAAGAGGGAGGGAAAGATAGAGAGACAGAAGAGAGAGAGAGAGAGAGAGAGAGAGAGAGAGAGAGAGAGAGAGAGAGAGAGAGAGAGAGAGAGAGAGATTTAGGAGAGAAGGACAGATGGTTACACTCTACTATGTGCTAATTCAAGCAAACTTTAATGGACATAGTTTTGCCTGAGCCCTCAAGAAAAGAGCATTGCCATTCAATTCTCAGTCAGAGCCTCAAATCAGTTTGGCAGTTTCTGTTCCCACGAGGTAAAACTCCACTAAAATAGTGGACTGCTAAGAGGAGAGAAATTTTTTTAAAATTAGACTTTCAACCTTAAGCCCGACTAGTTTGAGCCACAGAAAAAAAAAAAAAAAAAGATAGGCCGGAACAGCGTCAGAAACAGAATACAATAACTGTGGACGACCATGGAAAACTATTTCATTTGGTTGGCAGAAAGAGTAGCGCTGGGCCAAACATGAAGTGAATTATATGAGTACATCTTTTCTGATTTGTTATTTTCTTTTTCTCATCCGCATTCCACACTATGCCAGATACAATTAAGTTTGAAGTGTCCTTATTAATTTCTATTTCTAGCTTCTTTTTTTTCTTGACACGGCACACGTTTGCCTAGTATTTTGGACACAATTTCTGAAGTGGCACTTTCACTCACTTTCTTCCCGTTGACTTGAAGGCCTAGAAACAAAGTATTTTTATCTCTCTTATTGTTCCTCTTCTACCTCCTTCCATGTTTGACTGTATTTGTTGTTTCCTATTCTCGGTTCTAATTTTCCAGCCACCCGTTGACTTTTTTCGTATGCACTTCATTTTAGAAGGGATTATGTTTCTATTAATACATGTCATTTCTAACCAAAGCTTTCTAGGAAGTCAACTCAAGAAACTGCACGAGTGTCCCTCGTCACACTCACGGGGCGGAAGATGCTTAGGAGACAACTCAAGTGTGTCCAATGTGTGATGTCCACTGGATACCACCATTATGTCACTGACACTATGACGAGCTTTTCAGTATCTCTTTCTCTCTTGCTCTCTCTCTCTCTCTCTCTCTCTCTCTCTCTCTCTATCTATCTATCTATCTATCTATCTTTCTCCATCTCTATCAACCGCTCCCTCCTTTTCTTTCGCAGTCATTCTCTCTCTCTATCCCTGACTCTCTTTCTCACTTCTCCTCTCTACCTTTTCTATTCCTTTCTCACCCCCCCCCCCCTTTTCTCTCTCTCTCTCTCTCTCTCTCTCTCTCTCTCTCTCTCTCTCTCTCTCTCTCTCTCTCTCTCTCTCTCTCTCTCCTCTCTTTCTCTGTCTGTCTGTCTATTTGTGTGTG
>JAWDGP010004937.1:0-29337 GCA_033675545.1 Elysia crispata | reverse complement strand
TCCAAGTTTTGCCTGGATCCAAGAATCCATTAGTGAGAAGCAAAGATGTCGATAACTCAAACTAAAGAGCTTTTTAACTTCTATTAGTTTTAAGAACCATTCTTCCTCACTTGAGTTCTAGTTACATTCTTAGCTAAATTTGCTGAGAGAGTAAAATGAATTATTGGATAAAAATTAAAGCTTCTGCTTCAGTTTGCCAGTGATGGGATTAACCTTTTTTTATGTCCTACTCAAAATTTACATGCAACTGAAATTTAACTGAACAAAACACTACAAACCAATTTCAAAATTGTTTTCACGAGATTCATATTTTTTTAAGGTGGAAAATAAACAAAACCCTGAGTGAGATAGGCCCCTGGTGTTAGATGTCTGACTATCTGGACAGATACTGCCACTACATTCTAATTGTTACTACAGTTACTGCTGCTTTTACCAAACCAATACCACTTCTCTTCCTCCTACTGCTTATACAGTCGAGTCCTGTTATTTCAAAGTCATTGGGATAAAAAAACAAAAGGACTTCAAATTATCTGGATACATAGAGAAAACAGTGTAAAAAAATGTGGGTGACAGATCAGTAATGTACTCGGGTGTGTAGGGCTTCACACCTGCTCCTTGGGCCTAACCCCATCTCCTTTCCTTCACACTCCTAGTCTTATTACTAGACTCTTGCCTGTAACATAAGTGGTCAAAACATACACACACCAGAATTGCTTTCCAAACCAGCATAGCTAAACTTCTTTGTTTTAAAAGCTAAGAAAACTGCTTTCAGAATAAAAAAAAAACTCATCAAGATGGCTTCGAATTGACCAAATCCTTCTTTACAACTTCGAACTAAATGATATTTTTTAATAAAGTTTAAAGAGAGAAATATTCCATTTGGTAAAATTAATCGACTTCGATATATCCAAAAATTCAAACTGATTGGACTCGACAGTACATAATTAATTGTGTCATTGCAACATTTGGAAGAAAAAAAGTTTCATTGAATTAATTAGTAGAATTGTAATCAACATTAGACTTAAGCTCCTACTAGCCAGGAATCAAAATGCAAACAGCTAACATTGATATCTACATAAATGTTTTCAAGATGCAAATACAAAATTCTAGATAAAGTCCTTCCCCTTGATAAAATGACAGAAATTGAAGTCCATTATTTCCATGATGAGTCTCTTTCAACCACATGTGTCATGTTTTAATGACTAATATCTACTTTCTCACTCAAAGCTGTAATGGTATGTTTTTAGGGTTTTTTCTTTTTCTTTTTTTTTTTTTGTTGAACAGGTAACATGGCTACATTTGGATCTTTTTAAGTCTCATTAACGTCTAAAAGATTATTCGGCAGTTATGAAAACCAAGCAGTGCATAAAGACATCCTCCAAAATTTTATTTTTAATTCAAACCTTCCGATTTCATATATCACAATACAAAATAAAACAACATGTCCAATGTAACACTTTAGGGTTGACCTGAGAATGGCTCAAAGAAAATAAAAATCTGGCATATTATGTCATGTGCTAAATATATCCATTAGATAGTATTTGAGTGCAAGATTTTTAATTTTCACTCGGGTAGAAAAATTGAGCTCTGACTTAAAAGTTGTACAAATGCTTCCTCATGCAGTTGATTAATTTCAACAAGTCATAATTTGTTATGTCCTTCCTGTGATGTGCAAAATTTTCTAAAAAATTGAATCTTGACAAAATGCAGACCTGCCTCTCTCCAGGGAAAGAAAATCTGAATCTGCCAAAAAAAAAAGAATGACTCCCTTTATTTTTGCCCTCTATGCATCCATTGCAAATTACATAATACAATCTTTGGTGAATGTTCATTCATCGGTTTAGCTCTGAACTCTGATAAAAACTAGTTTTCTTAGCTTGTAATTCTTCAATGGTGAAAAATTCTAAATAATCGTAAGAAACTAAGATCTTTTTTCCATGCCTCTTTCACTTTAAATCAAGTACTCTATGCCTTACAATACTTTTAAGTGACTCAATAAATTGGATGGCATTGGCATTATGCAGCATTTCATGAATTCACAAAGAGCAGAGCTGCCAACCTAGCTCCTGTGGGAAGTGTACATGACTTCAAAAGGCTATTTTTATATATATGAAAAGGATCAGAGAGAAAGAAGAGCACTGCCTACGAGATGAGTAGCATAAGCACAGACATTGCCTCTCTCATGATTTTACAAATAATCTAAAGAGCGTAATCTATTCGATTGTTCAATCACTTGAGAAGTAATTTTGTACTTTTTGTGGCAATTTAAGTACAAAAATTACGCTATGACGTTGAGACTAGTTAGCCTAAGCATGATCATGTAGCATATAACTTAGATCTAGATCTAATTTCTACATTAGATAAAATGATCAAAATCATAGATCTTGTGCAGATTGTAAAGTTTGCATCCGGATAAAACTTCTTAGGCCTATTATCAGATCTAGATTTATTTTTTCACAGACCTACAATTACTGAGTCTTTTCATCTTGATTTACTCTAGTTCTATTTAGGATTTCTAAATTGTTCTCGATAACTAACAAGATATAGATGAAAAAAGCGCTGTTCTGTAGTAGAAATTATTCTTAGAAGATAAAATAAGAATAATCCTTCGTTAGAAATAACGTCGAAGTATGGATGTGAAGATAGAGAGAAGGTAGCACAGAATAAATGCTAAAGTAGACAACTCGGCAGAATCAATATTTGAGATGGTCACAACTAAAATATTAATATCAATTTCGATACCGTATTTGATTATATATCATAAAAAACAATATCAATATAATGTAAATATATCTTCCGTATTTATTCTTTTGTGCAGGCCGTCTGTCGATCTTGTAGGTCTAATTTAAAAAAACAAAACAAGTGAAAATGTTTTTAATTGTGGAAGTGAAAACTTAATTTGGAAAAAAATCGGAATATTTCCTTAATATTCATAAGATCGGAACGGACAAAATTTGCATATAAAAAAATCGGAATGATTCCGATTAAATCGGTATGAATGGCAGGTCTGAAAATGTGACGAACATTTAGTGTATGCACACTCAAAACAGAGTGCATTTCTTTTCAAACAAATGCAAACAAAACAGCAAAAAATTAATTTGAACAGATTCAAGGAGTTTTTTTTTTTTTTTTTTTTTTTTTTTTTTATCGTCACAAAAAATTTATTTTGGATTCTTTTTCATTTTACTTTCAATTTTTGATCAGCGTCAAAAAGTTGTAATGAATATTTACAAATGAATAAAATGTATTTTTAGGTCGTTCCGCGAGAAGACAATTTCCCCAAATTTAGAAGAATCAAATATTATCTGGAAAATACAAAGTGGTAAACTATCTAAGTAAGAATAATAGTAAAAATATTTAAGGTACAACACTAAAATGGATACAGATAATAGAAAGAAAGAGGGAAAAAATGAACTCCAAAAGCAAGAATATGAAAGATAACCGTTCAACACTAAAACGCTTAGAATATCAAGCATATAAACTGCAAATTTAAACACTTATTTGTAAGAAAAAAAATTACTATCATTTAAAAAAAAAAAAAAAAAAATTCAACAGCAAAGAGCAATAATAGCATAGAATAAATATTGTAACATTGTCTTCTAACTTTGGAAAGCTGACAACAATGTAACAAAATCCGTCCCTGATCCAAAAGTAGAAGAAAACAGTGGTAGCGCCAAAAGCTACATCAATCCGCAAGTTAAAATATTACACTAATGCTAGGTAGAAGAAAAACTTGACTGACAGACAGTATCACCTCCCCTCTAGCCTAGAAAACCAGACATCATGGCACAAAAAGTTCTCTCTCAAAGGCAAACAAACATTACCAACTTTTGCTTTACATTACACTTTAAGAAAATTTTCCACCCATAAGTGCACTGACTAGAAATTTAAGTGGCAGAGTTTTCAATTAAGGAAACAGAGATCAGTTAAACCTGCTGAAACCTTCTCTTGGTCTCATCAGAAATCAGTATTAATTGCCCAAGGTTACCTGCTGCTGCTGCTGCTGCTGTTGGCTTTGATTTTTTGAAACTGACCTGCAGTGAAAAGAATTTTGAAATTGTAAATTAAGATAAAAATTAGAGTAAGTATTATTATTTTGTAAAAATTTTATTTTCACAGGAATAGCAATTAGTAAATATTCTGTAAACACATTAGATAATGCATCTTTGGCAGTTTAATTTAGGTAAAAAAAAATGGATGGATTTTAGAACACTTACATGGAAAAAAAACTGCTATCATGAATAACCAAGAAAATAAAAATAAAAAATTAACTGAATTATTTATTGATACTTTTAATGTAACCTTTAATTTAGTGAAAAATCCTTGGTGACACATAATAGCTAATTTAAAATCTGCTCACTATAATTTGGATAAATTCTGCATCCATGAGCATTAATTAATAATAATAATTGTTAAACTGTACTGTTGTCAGATCCTGGTTATATATTTTTAACGAATATTTTTTTGGGTTTTGTGGCTACAAAATTATTTTAAAATCAAAACCTGTGGTGAAAACACATGAAGCAATATATTTTAATTTCACTTTTTATGTCTTTTCTGGAATAGGTGGTATTTTGGAATATTTAAATATGATCCTAAGGTATGAATTAAAAAATACCATCCTGGAGCCTTTTTTTTAATCATTTTCTGCTATTTCCATCCAAAAAGCACTCAATCAACACAGTGACAAAGTTTACTGAATATAAATCTGTCGAGATCAGTATCCAACACATTACAAAAAAAATTAAAGAAAAAGTTTGTGGATTTAGGCTGGAAAGTTCAGTTTATATATATATATATATATATATATATATATATATATGTGTAATTATTTCATCAAAATTTTATATAAAATTTTATTTCATCAAAAATTTATATACCAAAATTTGTTAAATTAACAAATAACATTTAAAAGACTGATCTCAACCGGGTATTTTTAAAAACAAATTATTATTTTGAAACCTTCTGATACACCAAAAACATTTTACTTTAATGCTGAAAAACTGGAAAAATGAAAACAAAATTGCATGTAAATGAAGTGGTATTTTCTCCAACAGCACATGAAAAGAGAGTAAAAATGATTTTGAAATATACCGATACATAAAAAACATTTTTACTTTTATTATGCTGAAAAAACTGGAAAAATGAAAACAAAATTACATGTAAATGAAATTTGACCTACTCCAACAAAGAGAAAAGCACATGAAAGCACACCCTCCTGTGCAGAGAAGTAGTAGTTATTTGACTGGTCAAGAGCAAATGTCTGTGTTACTTTCTTTCCAGCATGAAACAGTAGTTGCGAATGTAAACACCACTTCTGCTTCTTTTGCATGTGCAAGCATTTCATATTTCTATACTGATTTATATCTAAGATATCGACCAGATCCACTGTTGCCACAAGGAACCTGTAGAAACCCTTATGTTAAGCCATTTTCATCAACTTGCCACTCTTGATTTGTCTTGCATGAGTTATACAGATAGTGACCAGATTCCATGGTTATAAGCTTTAGCATTACAGGGTAACCCAAAACATTTTTTTTAAATTGTCCGTATTACATAATTAATGTCTCCAGCAGTTGCACTTTTTTACTGTTTTGGAGAGCACCTTTTCAACACATCAGTTGAGCACTACATTTATCTAACCAATGGGTTCATCAGCCCAACATATGTTCTTGATCTAGAGATAAACTGTAAAAGAGGACTATTTAAAACATTGCACCAAAATTTAGTTTACTGCTTTTTTTTCCTTGAGATATCTTCCTCATTTAAAGAAATGTCCAAATGAGAGCATGAGGAATAATTCCAATGTCTCAAGATTCTATGAAAAAAAAAAAAAAAAAAAAAATGGGGGAGCTCTGAAGGAGATATATCTGTTGTTTGTAAAATTTGCTTTTTCCTTGTTGTCTTCCCCACCTGTTTATTGTCGTAAAGTTTGCTCTCCTATAATGCAGTAGTATGGCTCTGGAGGATAATTGTTATTCATGTGAAAATTGCATTTATTCTGTGCAGTCTCTTCCCTACCTGTTCATTTAAACAGGCATCATGCTTATTTTTAATAATGTCAATGATCAGAATATTTTCACTGAATCTGAATAAAAGCAATGCCCAATTAAGGACCACACTTGAGGTAACAGTAATAACACTAGTACAGTAGATTTTACAAAAGCAACATAAGCATTTTTTCCCAATTTGAATTTGTTTAAAGTTATCAGGCATGAGAACTGAACAACTTTTTTTTTTACAGAACTTTTGAAATTGGTCAATGCCAGTGATGTAGAAAGTAATTGTTTCATCCCCAATAATAAATTTTAAATATAAACAAAATGTTAACAGATGCGTGCGTTCTTACTGGTTAGGCTCATATTTTTTCCTACACCCAGGAGTAACAATTTGTAGCTTATCTACAACTGAGTCACCTAAATTACTGTTTTCGGCATTTCCCTTGCCAACTGAAGTACCATAAAGGTTACTCAGCTCATGGGCCTTATCTATATCTTTGCTTCAGACATTTGGGCTCCACATGGTTGTGAAAAAGGGAAAACAATCTATAATTTACATCTAGATCTAGAATTATTTGCTTTTGAATGAAATTGCCTACTCGCAGTCTGATGTGATCATCATGTCTTGTTCGGTTTTGATTATAGACCTAGATTTACATTTAAATAATGTATAATGTTGAGAAAATAAACTACCTAGTGGTAAATATCAGATAAGGATATACAAATAATCCTTTGTTGGGTACAAAAGATATATGTATGCGAAGAGGAAGAGAACAATGTTTTTCAGACGGATGAACGATAAAGGAAACAACTCAATGCACAGCACCAATTTCTTACATGGTTTAAACTGTAACACAAATCTTGATAATGCAGTTAAAAGTAATAATCTACAGAAATGATATCAATATATCACAGTTATCCTAAACAACACAAAAAATGTCGCAAAGCATAGAATTATCTTCCTATGGTTTTTTTCTGCATAGGTGCACGAGGTAAATTCAATTTTAGAGATAAAAGTTTCCATGCAGCAGAAGGATAGGATTTACATGTCTGTTTAAAATATACAGAATTCTGTAAACTAAAATTCTTATACCAGTTGAAATTTGACTCATTCTCAAAAGGTACTTTTTTCAACCGTAGCAGGGGTCACAGCACACAATGTTCCCAACAACTGAAAATCATGAGCGTCACAGTGATATCCAAATTTTTTAAACAATACCATAAGTATAAAGTTAAAAACAAAATGAACATATTTGGGTAACATACATCAATTCTAGAGAAGAGGAATTCAAAGAAATTAGTTTTAAAAATTCATATTTCGTATAAAAATAACTATTCAAACTCAAATGAAACTCGGTTAACGCTTAGGGGTCTCGACTGCAGGCTCTAGCTAAGTCAATCAATACTGCGGGAAGAGTATGAAGCATTGAATTTTCAGACATAACACTACGGATCATTGCTTCCATTGTTGCTGCAGATTATGATACTGGGATGATGGGTTTAGCTTTAAATGGTTTCTGACAGCTGCTGAAGACTGGTGACTGGTCACATGACCTACCTGGCAGGCTACTTTTTTAAAAGAAGGAAAAAGCTTGTACTCCTTTCCAACGAAACTTCCTAACTCAAAATTGTCTCTTTTTATCTCAACTATTTTAACGTGTGCTTCTGTGATGACATGATCTTTCAAGGCCAACTTACTTCTGCCTCCATAAGTGACAATAACATTACGAAGAGTGCAGAGAGTTGTACCCCACTTATTTTCTTAACACTAGCACCAATACGAAAAGTCATGTCTTTCACCAAAACATCCTCCTATAAACACATGAAGTTGAACTTGTTCCTCACTTCACTGTCTATTTCTTTGACCACTGTTTTATCCCGCTTTCGAAGTACCACGGTAAAAACTGACACCTGGATCTAAAACCAGACATTTGAGGTTTTTTCTGGAGCTTAAATTTAAAATCAAATTAAACTGCTTTTAATTTCCTGATTTCTAACTCTTAATCAGTTAATGTTTTCCCTATGTACAGAACTAGATCTGACATCTAGTTTAAATCCTCCCAATTATAGGTCGGATGAAAAAAAGTAATGAGGTCCGACCATAATCAAGGTGTAAAAAAAAGAAATTGGGTTGAACGGAAAACTTAGATTCAGAAGCAGATCTGGTATAATGTGTATTCTACCTCTCAATGCCTGCATGGTATGTCTACAGGCCTATCGGATTTTTCCCTGCCCATCCCCCTTGATATCTTGGTATATGCTACCACATTACACTTCTAAATAAAACAATGAACTCCGCAAGATAGAAGTGTATAAGAACGTTCTAAAATTTATTAAAATTACAATGCTTTGAGGAAACGGCAATATCAGAAAGTGCCGAGTTTACTATTGTGTGGACTTGGTGTTTCACCTGATAAATAGGGTGTTGCGCTGAACACAAGAAAAAAGGTAGACGCCATTGCATCGTGACATACGGATGTTTACAAAAAAAAAAGCCGGGTACACAAAACCCAGGATCACGTAGTAACACTCATAACGAACACAACTGGCTCCAAGCAAAATTGTGCATAAATATTTTTTTTTTTTCAAAAAAAAAAAAAAAAAAGATCATCGCTGAAAAATAACTGTTTTCTTCAGGCGCGGATTTTCCCCAGCCACGGATTTCCGCGGAATAATGTGAGGCCTGCCAAAGTCACAAAATATCAGGATCTAAAAAGAGAGTACAGCTTTAAGACTACTTTTTTTATGTCCTACATTTTAGCACATATAATAAAAAGAAATTTTACACAATTTTCCAAAACCTAAAAATAGTTTTGTTGTTTTTTTGTTACATAATAGAGTGAATGTCCCTGAAAAGTTCAAAGAGGGAGGAACTTTCACCTATTCTTTAGTTGATATTCTAAGAAAAGATATCAAGTCTGCTGAGTATATGAGGCGGGAAAGATTAGAAGATCATAACTTTTCAAATGGGCTTGCCAGTGAACCACTAATTTTATTGATGCTGCGGCACCCAATTCAGAGCCTCAACACTTACATTTAATGGCATTGCAGAGACTCCCTCTGACCCTATTATTCCACTATTTGACTTGTGACAAAAAATATTTTAATAGCAAAAAACCTTACCTGTAAAACTCTTCCCTGGTAAAAGTGACCATTCAAACAGTTGATAGCATTTTGTGCCTCCTGATAGTTGGTCATTGTCACAAACCCATAGCCTTTGCATTGATTCTTTTCATGGTCCAGCATTACATTGACTTTCTGTACTGTGCCAAATGGAGATATCAGCTGCCACAGTGTTCTGTCTGTGGCTTGGAAACCAATGTTGTAGACAAAAAGGGTGTATCTGCAAGAAAGAGGGGTGAAGAATTAAGAGTTCAGATATACCAACTGACAATGAGAGAAAAATCTTTAAGTCTTCCCACACCTCAAAATGTTAACACAAGAAACTAAGGGATCTAAAAACACAGCCTTTCTCAAAATTGTACCAAGAACCAAAGAAAATAAAAGGTAATAACAGTTGCAAAGCAATAAAAATAAGCACAAAGAGATACACATTTTAAAAAGAACAACATTATATGTACTGTTTCAACGAAGTGTTTTAACCATTGATTACCAACCCTTACAACATCTAGTTGTATTTAAATTATAAATACAAAGGTGGGGAAATGACTGCCAATTTTTCTCGACCAGTTATTTCAAAAAACAAGAAATAAAAACAATATTAAGATATTCTTTTATTGGAATTAGATAAACACAAAAAAGGAGGAAATATTGTTTCTATAATCATTAATGACACCAACTTCATGGGGGGGAAAAAAATCCAACTTTTTCTAGAGGAGTAAGGCCCAGCCTTTGAATCAGAGAGTGGATTTACAAATCTTTTAACTCTACCAGCCGGGATTCCCCGTGTACCGGGATGACCTGAAATGGATCTCCGCCGGATTCCCGGTCTGGCGGGATTCAATATTTCATTCATGAAACTGCGTCAGGGTCTAAAAATATTCAACCAATCACAGTGTACTTCTGTTCACATTGACCCAGACAGCTAAACAATAGTGAATTTGGATCAGTTTTCAACATTAAGCGAGCACTTGAACAACCAGGTAAGTTGTCAAGGAAACGCCATCAACACAGATTGTTTACCAGAGAAGAATTGTTGGAACAGATCTATGGTTTCTGAAAGAGGATGAGCTGCAGCATTTGATCAGGAATATCCTTTCAGTAGTGAAAGTGATGAAGAACCAGTAGAAACAAATTTGCCTGTTACGAGATCAAGGTCTACAGACCATATTCCTCATTAATATTGCCCTTTTTTCTTCATTGATAGAGAAATTGATTCTGAACAACCAATTTATGAAACAGAGCAGCAAGGTTTACACGAAACTAGAACATTTCCAGAAGCATGAGAAGTCTTTTGCATATTCATCCAAAAAATTTGGCATCTCTGAAACAGGTAATTGATTTTCATCCCCATAGATCTATTTTCCTGACTAGAAACTGATAACAGAAAAAAGATTTAACTGGACCTACCTCATAAGCAAAAAAAAACCTCCATACATTACTTTGTGTGAGGAAAAAACATGTTATAGGCATTAAAATATGATAGTTGAATAGAAAGACTCATAATTAACAGTAGTAATGTACTTTGACTTGTGTTATAGTAACATCAAGAAAGAACTTGTTCTAGAATTTTGTGGTTGCAGCTTTCAAACTGATTGAGACTCCAATACCTCCAAACTGCTTAGATCTTGATTTAGATTCAACAAATTAATCTATGAACATTTTTGCTAGATGTTACAGTGACAGAATTTTTCTGTCATTCTAATAATCATGAAGGACATAGATCTACAGATCACTCCACTGTTGTAAAGAATTATTAACCTGAAAAATAAGTTAAAGATCTGCAGCTTCTATTTTTAACACCCTTGGATTCAAGAAACAGTTGAAATTAGACATAAAAAAATACCTATAAGCCCATAAGAAACGGTAGTAATGAACTTATTTTGCGTCATCATAACATCGGCTCTTTTGAATTGCCCCACATGTTGAGATTTATTTCAAAGATGTATTGACTAAATACTTTGAAACCTACATCAGAAATAGCTGTTCAGATTTATATGAATTTTGCCTTAGTTGCTTCCCAGAGTTATCGTCAGCATTTTTTTCCCTAACATTATCACTTCCCAGCACCTATGACCGAAATGGAAATGAATGGCTCTTTGACTACTGAAGTAGAATAAAGGTTTTACAAGAAGGTCATTTCCAGTGGACTTGACAAGAATGGTTTCAGTCCAGAAAAGTGAGAAAGGAAACAAAGAATGAAACATATCCCCGACATTAAAGTATGACTTGAAAAAGACCTAGATTTGTTGTTTTCAGAGGCCCAATCAGATTTAATAGTTTGCGTTCACCCTGATTATTGTAGTGAATTCCAATTTTTAGCATCACTTCTCTACAAGCATGTTGCAAGATCATACTATGCTTTTTAACAGCTATCTTCTCTGCTCTGCTTAAAGTAGGCCTCTAAATGGCAGAGCATAAACGCACGGGAAAGCAAATATTAATGATTAGATCTCAAAGAAATTTTGCTATCTGTTAGTTCTGGGGGGAGTTTTTTTTTTGAGTGAAAAGCTACCATTTGTCAAAATTAATTTTTTAAAATAGATGTTTTTCATTCACATAATTGGCCAACCAGTAAAAACAAGCACATATCATATGTGATATTTTTTAATCGAACAAAAATGGTTATTGATTCAATACGAAACTGCACTGAGTTAAATTTTGTAGTCTTACAGGTACACCAAATTAAACCTGTAATCTCCTCAACGTGTACTTGAAAGAATTTATATAAGAAATTCTTTTTGAAATTGGAAAAAAAAATGTGCATGAAATTGTCCTGCTAGGCTACTAATGACCTTTTGAGAATTGCTCACATTTATATTGCAATAGGACTGAAAGTGAAAGCTCAAAGACTGGCATCTTATAAACTTTATCATCAAAATAAAATTTTCTGCAATTTCTTCGATCTACCACCAAGGCTTGTTACTGGCCTATTCTAAATATTTCTCATGACCTCTCTTTCAGGTGAAATTATGAAATCATAATTAGCAGTGTTGTGTTTAGTACAAATGACTAGAGGAACCAAAATGTCTTGTGAGTTTCGTCATCGCTAGACCTATGCTTAATATGAACTGCAAAAAAAATTTTGTTTTTAAATAAACAAGAAAAAAATATGAATCTTCTATGGAGACAAGTCAAACCTTTGAATTTGTGAAATGATTTAGACTATTAGAGACATGAAAGCCTCTACAAAAAATCACTACTGGAGATTAATATAAACCAAACAAATCAAAAAGGTGTAAACGAAAAAAGAAGTAGAACATTTTCAGAAGTATTCTATGATAATACTTTTGCGTTGCCATACAGACATCTTGTTAACAATTTAAAATTTAAGAGGTGTATATTGTACATAGAGTTCCTGGACAGATGTGAGACCTTGTGGTTATTTTTAAGTACAGGCATTTCGGCAAGGAGGATCCTGAACCCAGGCAAAATCCATATTTCCTGATTTTATCTGCACATTTGGCACCTTTACTTAACTGGAGCATATAATGTATCACACCAAGCTTCAAAATGATTTTAATTGTAAATATGAAGAAATCCTCAGCACTTACCCTCCTTGCTGATTGGGCGCCATTCCTGGCCCTTGGCCATTAAAGTTTCCAGCCATTGGATTGAACCTCTGGAATCTATTCATCTGTGTTCTCATTGGGCCAGGAGCTGCAAAATTGGGAATAGGCACATACTGAACTGGCCCTTGCTGTTTCATTTTTTTAGTGTTGTCATCTGCAAACTTGATCATTATGGGCTCAGTGCAACCATCAGGCGTCTTGCCACTGAGACACTTGATGGCATTCTCAGCCTCATCCCTTGTATCATAGAGCACAAACCCTACTCGTTTACTGACCCCAGTGGCAAGGTCAATCAGGACCCTTGACTGAATTATTTTGCCATATGGGTCAAAAAGCTTATTGAGCTCCGTTTCTTTCCATTGCACAGGCAAGTTACGGACATAGAGATTTGCTCCTTTGATTTGGTCACCACCAGGCCTAGCAAGAGCAACCTTAATTCGCTTGTTCTGCAGTTGGAGCCCCGACAATGTCTCTATGGCTCGTTGGGCATCCTGCGCTCTTTCATACACAACAAAACCAAAACCATAGCTGTAATTGGTGGCTTTGTCGCGCACAATCTTTGAACTTGCGATTGGTCCCACACTCAGAAATAGAGAGCGAAATTCTTCATCTGTGAGATTCTGTGGCAGGTAGTTGATGATTAGGTTGGTGCTGCTGTCTAAGACCGCCGAGAAAAGGTTCAAGGAGGAAAAAAAAAAAACAAGAAATCAGCCTTTACACATATATGTTTCATCTTATTTTCTAAATATTTCCTAACATAATTTATGAAATGGCCCAAACTTTTCATGTAACATGATAGGGAAAAAAAATCTCCCAGTATGACAAAAAAAAAAAATGAGGTGATGAACACAGGCACTTCCTACTGCTTAAACCTGTAAGTATATAACCATTCAAATTGCCACCAATTACGGTGGAACCAATATTTAACACCTCAAATACCGACAGCCATTGCTATAACAAAAGATCTGAAAATCACCGTTTTTTTCCCTTTATTTAACTCAATTTATCATACCCTTTTACGGGAATAATGGCAATCCTTGCTATAACGATACTTTATGAAAAAAAGATCAAGGGATGACTTTATTCCCAAGTTCCACAACATTGACCTGTATCTTAAAATTCTTAGCAGAGCCGAGGTCAATCATGAGACTGCCTCGCCTGCCTTGAAACTTATGCATTTCTTCCTGCTTCAATGCCTCCCCACCACCCTCACCCCAATCTTTTAACAGTATTCCCCATTTTAAATTAAAATATTCCCTGTAAAATCATATGTTAAATCCTAGCCAAGCTGTGACCTTACCACTCAAATGTTCCATGCAAAAGACAACCATCACAGATGATCAACTGCTATAGCATTCACTATATTCAGCTATTAAAATATTTTGCGTCAACTTTTTCGTTGATTAGTGATATTTTCACTGTGCCGATCAATCAAAAAAAAAAAAAAACCTTATTTCAACAATTTCTTCAAATAAGATTACAAATGAGTCTTGAATGCAGCCACAATCAAATAGGATAATCTCTATTCCTAAGATTAAGGCAAATTTAGATTATGAGACTTTATAGGCTGCTCAATTTCATAACTACTGCCTTTTGATAACTTGGGGAGTTCTTCAAATGTTTAGAAGTACAGTGGAACACGAATTCTTTAAATTCATTGGGGAATTTTTATATATTCGAAGAAGCTGTCTTTGAAAATTCTATTTTTTTTAGCACCAAGGCCCTATGTTGGCGTTTGAGAGTTTTCGTGAATATTTTGAAGTATCTTAAAAACGCAAAGAGGCCTCATGTTTTCTTGGCTACTTCCACACAATTCTGAGCATTACGGGGATACCCGATTTGCTGTATTTTCACTCCTATTATTATTTCAAATAGCAGACGGAAGACATACCTTCGAACAACCTGATCTGTCACTCCCAACTCATTTTATGTAAAAACTTGTCTCCTAACCCCAGCGGATATATGATCATGAACTTTTGATGCTAGATCTAGACTATAGGTCTACATTCAGATCGCGGCCACAAACTTCTTTCTAGCGAGGCGTACATTCAGTTGACGTGCAAATCAGCGAATGTTGCTTATTCCTGAATTATCTTTAACCTAAACAAGAGCTGTGTGTCAAGGCAAAGCTAGACCTGATTCCCACCAGAGGACCCCCCAAGGATTGAACTTGAGGTTCACTATTGTTGGTCCAACATTCTACCTTTTGAGCTATCTGGCTTCTTAACCATCCATAAAGAGATCGTACTCGCAAATATTTTTTTACACCCATTAAGCAAGAGGTGGGCCCAGACATTTACATGTCATCATTACCCATGTCTTGTACATGAAGAACGCAACAAATCTTTTATCAATTTAATGATCCCTGACAATATTTCTCTCACTATAATATAGACAGTTATCTACATGCCTCTATTTTTCTATCTTTGGAATCACTCATTTGCATTGAAAAGAAGTCCTTTTTCTTGTAATTTTAGATTCTAATAACTGAAATACAACCACTTTTCTCTCTTGGAGAATGTACAATTTTCAATGAAATACATCTTCAGCATATTAAATGTTAATAAAATATTAAATTTGTCTTGTTTCCTTTATTAATATCACCTAGTTTGTTAGATATTTTCCGCTTGTAAGACATAAATTGCTCTGAACTTTTTAACATGTTTTTTTAACCTCTACAAATATATGTTCATCCTCATAGTCATAGGTATTTAAACTACTAATAAGAAATACAACATTTTAAGGGATAAAATTTTACTAAATATATAACATTAATTTTTTCTCAGTTTCAACATTTTGGACTTTGTGACACTAAAATGTCCATGACTTAGCCCTTCCATGAGATAATTTCAAAATTCAAACTGTGACATGTTTGGTATAAACTAGTGCATCCACATGCCAAAAATTTTTACTAAATACTTGGGTTTACAAACCCCTCTATTAAACTTTAGAACAAGAAAGTGCAGTAAAATTATCATCCCGTTCTGACCCTTTTAAAAAAAGCAGTTTTCACTATACTTCTGAGAGTATGCATTTAACTATAATATAGTTATGCTGTTTGCAGCACCTATAGTATCTCATTTTGCCTTACTGCTCTTGTTGCATCTCTTCATTACAATACGTTTTTACTTGAACTACGCTGAAGCTGCAAAATTTTAAACTTAACTGCGGAAATTTTTTAAAAATATGCAGTAGAGCCACCTAAAATGTTCCCTGCCATAAGGCTGTTTTTCTTTAGCTTCGCCTTGGCCATAAATGATCATTTCATAAAGTCTATTTACATGTTGATCCTGGGCCTTCTCTGCAAATCTAACAATCTCTTGTTGAAGGAAGGGAAAACTAGAGAAACATAGCTCTTCATTTGTTCACAAACAGTGAAGGGATTGAACCCTTGAAAAGTACCCAAGCAAATATACACATATCTTGAGTTGAGAGGATTTGAGGAACCAAAAGGGACTTAATTACATCCTAGAGAGGCAAAAATCATCTTCTTTCAGTTGAATGCACTAGTGTACAAGCATGCCTGAGATAAACTGACACCATGAACATCATTTCTTATTTTGTAATATTTACTGAGAGTGGTTATTCAGCCCAAGGGGTGCATTTTTAAGCAGGTCCTAAAGCATGCCCCCCCTAAAAAAATTTTTTTTTTTTTTTTAAATAAAAACCTGAATACTTTTTTCAGCACAAGATAAAAGACTACCATCTGTGTATATGTTAAGGTTTTTAGTAAATACATTTTTTCAGCGTTTTTGTATTTGACTTTACTTTGACAACGAGAGCATAAAAAATGCAATACTCTAAAGACTGTACTATCTACTTACTTATCCTTTGGAGAAAAACAATTTAAAGGACTGACAAAAATGTGTTTACCATCGCCAAAAAAATTACCATCATTCTGATCTTCCATCTTCTTGGATGTGCTGAGGGTCTAGAGTTGAAGAATGATATGTAAATTTGATGGAAGCAGGACTGCAGCTTGCTGGTATCAGCCATGGCCGGGCAGGGCAAATAGAAAAAAAATATAAACAAAAAAAAAAATTAAATCCTCCTGAAGGAATAGAAACAAACATGATTAAGTGACTGTCCTCATGTAACAAAACAAAACAAAAACGGAAAAAGGGGGGAAGAGAGGAGGGCAAAATGGGGTAGATTTCATGTTTCATCCCAAATTTATATCCAAAAAAAAAAAAAAAAAAAAACAGACTTGAAAAGCCTTGCCTTGCCTTGACTTTTAGAATGATACATATTGATGAAGGCTGGGTGTCAATTCTTTTAGTTTTAAAAATTTTACCAGCCAAGATTTTGGTTTTGCATGATTACTTAAATTACCATTATCAGATTTGTCAAATTATTGCTCACTACAGCTCAAAGCAATTTTTCTTCCTGTTTAATGTTACAAAGTTCAAGCAAGTCTTACTAAGCCACAGTTGTAAACATTTTAAGCCCTCTACATTTTAATATGAAAAATTAATGCCGCAAATCAAAGCACTAGAAGTTAACTAGTCTACTGTCTCAAATGCACTTTGCATCTCATGATACCAGACACAACAAGGACTTATTAAAGACATTTTTTTTCACTTCAAGCTAAGTTTATAGGCCACATGATTTTTTTAAAAATCAGAATCAATTATCAGTAATAGAAAACAATAATAAAAAAAATAAATAGTATAAAATTAGATATTGAATAATAAGCCTATGAATTTGGATTAAAATTAAAATAAATCTAAAGTTGGGTATTACTTAGAAGCAAATATATCGTGATGTAGAGAATGAAATGAACCTAAAGTATGAGCACGAAACATGCAATTCTCAAGACAATAAACAGATTTTGCCTGCTTTTAAATTCAATGGCACTCCTATTTTTTAAGTGTACATCTTGCTTATTATAATCAAATATAAAACATTTATTTTGTTGCATATTTGAAACTGAACATAACAGAGAAGTCATTACATCTCTAACTCTGACCTGCCTATATATTAAATTGGCCTGAATAAATCAAAAATGGCTTGAAACTAACAGTTGAATTTTGAGGCAATCTTATCATTTTGGCTATTTTACTCCTTCAAAACACGAAAAAAAATCTGATCTTTCAACACTCAAACCATTCACATACTGTTGGGGCTATGTGCATGGCACATTTAGATCACAGCAAATGAAATAGGTATGATAAAATATAAAACAAGATATATGAAAAAACAAATAACAATAATGTAAAAAATATATTTACCCTTCTCAAATATCCGAAAGAAAAAAATCAGTAAAAATCTACAGAGAAAAAAATATGAAGCATGAATTAGTCAATAAAATTTTTAATATAAAAAAAAAAAAACATTTAAGATATCTTGAATGTTTTGTTTAAGGGCATTATATATATAAAATATATATATATATATATATATATATATATATATACACTTTGTTGCTGCGATTAATATTTAATATTTAAGTTCCAAAGAAAAAAATATAAAATTCATTATTCTTTTGTCCCTATGAGTTAATTTTCTTGCGTGTAAAAATTACACCGATTTATTTTGAGACCCATAATGGAGGTATTTTCTACTGAATACAACCAGAATATTTTCAAGCAATGCTGTTATTTATTTTTTGAATGGAGGAGAAAGGTTACGGCATATATCTTTTACACCGCTCCATGTACTACATGTACCATTGTTATTATCATTATTGTTATTAAAAACCTCAAAAAAAAAAGCAAAGTTTGGTTATTCAAATTTCTCATAATCTCAGTTTTGCAAGAGGATAAGTAAATTAGGTTATTCATTTTCTCTTCAACTTTGTTAAAATCAGACACATATTTCAAATTCTTTCTGGTTCGATTCTCTAAATTCAAGATCAATACATCCCCTGAGGAATCTCAGAAGTACTAGTACAGGGATGCCACCAGAGAAATGCAAAAAAATCCTGAAAATCGTCAGAGGCTCGCAATGCAGTGATAACATTTTAAACACCCACCTAGCGTCATTTCCAAGTACTCAAACCATTGAGAAGAAATCCCAGACCTTTATCTCAGTCACACAGAGAATTAAGAGCTTTCAGCAATGAAAGAGCATATCACAGCTTCTGGTTGAGATTGTCTGTCAGCTAAACTAATTATTCTTGGCTGGGGAGCAGGATTTATTTCACATGTATCACCAGGGCATAAAGACTCAGCAACATGTTCTGGTGCACCATATAAGGAAGATCAGGCCTACAATCTTTCACTGGGTTGATGTCGCCATTCTCAATTCTTTTAACTTTTTCAAAAAGCGCCCGTAAGGCAGGCTGTGTTGCCTTCTCTTTACTTTCTGTAACATGGCTTGGCCTCTTGACATGTCTTCTCAGAGCTTTCTTGCCACTACTGCCATAGTTAATTTTGTCCTCGCAATACACACTGTAAACCAAACCAGCGTCCTTTAGATTCCGAAAACAGTCTGAAAAATATTCATCACTATCTACTTTGTTCTGCAACCAGTCCCATTTGAATTTAATCTTCACGCCTGCATCTATATCATTCAGGTTCACATCTCGCTTCACAAAATCTTCCTCCCGTCATCTCATCTATCTTTTGATCTAGATAAAATATAAACGCTTTATAACCGATTATAGAGTAGATCTAGATTAGATCTGGATCCTCGCCTAGGCCAAGATTTTCTAAATTTCTGGATTTAGCTCTAGATAGAGTCTTCCAGCTATTAGATCTAGATTTCTAGACCTAGATATCTAAATTCAACACCATGATGTGCAACCGCTTTGTCTAAATATATAGTTATAGTCCTCTAGAAATATCCAGTGTCTTTTTGTATGTTATTAACCAGCAGATATAATAAGTTCAGTTTGCGAATTGGATCACTCATCAAGAAACTTTCCAAGGCATGAGGCTAGACTTGAAATATTTAATCTTACAGCAATGACATGCGCAAAATATCCTTTTATTTTGAAATTCTTTAACAGAAAGACGGTCAAAACTGAAAAAAATGCATCGAAAGATAATAACGTACAAGAAGAACCGACAGAAAAGAAAATCAAACATACTCGATAGCTTTATTAGTATCGCCATTTTGGTTATGCACATATCTGACTGGCTAACGGTAAGGCAATTGTAAAACTAGGCGTTATTAGATTGAGTATAAGGCAATGAAACGGACATTCATATAACTGAAATCAAAGGCTTGCTAAGCCAAGAAACAGCAGCCTGAAGGGCCGAAGCCAGAGGCTTCCCAAGCCTGAGAGCCGGGGTTAAAAAACGATTTCCGGCTAAACCTGGAAAAGTGGCATCCTTGCTAGTACATGTATCTCAGTACTCAATGAAGACGTGCCGGTCATATATGACCAGCAGGGCAAATTTCACTGGAGACCTGCCGGTCATATGTGACCAGCACATTTTTGGCATTTTTTACACTTTGAAAATCGTAAGCGAGAAATGTCACAAGGAAAAGCATTATCGTTTAGACTTGTATCTTTGATTTGGTGGCTTCCCTCACACCATTGTCGGTTCTTTAATTGAAGAAATATCATCTTTTTTATCGACCTCCTAAGCGAAGCAAATTTTTACAATTCTAGCAGTTTTGCAAAATGGCAGCGTCCAGAAAGCGTTACTGCACTGACCTAGAAGTTGTAAGTATTTTTATGCAAGATGGTTCAGATGATGAAGAAAGTGTTGTTAGACCATATCATAATACAGATGAGGTAGATCCAGAATTACTAGAAGCTGAACAAGATCTGATTTTCATCGATATGTATGAAGAGGAGGCAAACGAAAGTTTAGATCTAGACTCAACTGTTGAAAAAGTTGAAACCCACACAAAGTACATTTACTAGAAAATTTGTAAAAATTAAAATATAAAGGCCACAGTATTGTTTTCTAGAGACAGCTAAGTTCAAAGCTAGTACTTACTATATACTAAATTTCACAACTGTATCTAGAAAACTTTTATTTTACAAATTTTTTAAAATAATCTTAAAAGCTGCGATTCTGGGTGCGTAACGAGTCAAAAGCCTGCGTCTTTATTGAGTTAAGTCAATGGCAATCCCGGACCAAAATTTATGCTAAGATCTTTAGGCCCTGAAAAAAAATGATGCTAAATGTAAGCACTTAGCACAATTGCTTTAAAAGTTCCCAATGGATAAAGCGAAATTGACGAGGAAAATGGTGAAAATAATTGCTCTTCTGCCCATGCGTATAAATGGTGTAAAAGGACATTGGTTTTTTTTTTGGCACCGAGGACGCTGTAAAAGGACAGTGCCTGTTTTAAAACTGTACTATGCAAGCGGCTCTAGAAGTAGAAGAGATAATTCCTGTTATTGTTGCAGTTTACTTTTCTTTAATGTAATTGTATGGCTCTGGAAGAGATAAATTTCTGTTAAGTGTTATTATTGCAGTTTACTTTTCTTTAATGTAATTGTATGGATCTGGAGGAGATAGTTGTAAAATTTGCTTTTCAGCAGTGCAGTATTGTATTGTGACGGTATTTTTTTACCTGTACACCCAACTCGCATTGGCATTTAAAGTGATGTTTTTCTGTTAGATTTCAATGTGCTGAGTACGAATTTGAAGGTTTTATTCGCCGCAAATAAATAGTTTTTGAAATATATGACTTTTTACTTTCCTTCTTTCTTAACCTATTTAAGCGTATTGATTTACTCGAGGTATGTGCCTTTTTGCATGTTAATTACTTCCGTCTTTTGCGCATGCGTATTACTTTCTTTTTAATTACTCTTTGGGCATGTGCAACGTCTTACAATTACCCATGCGCATGCGCAATTAAAGGCGCGTCTTTTGTCTCATTTCACTGTCATTACTCATTGGCTCAACAGCTGAAGTGTTTTGATCGTGATCGTGATTTTCTTCATGGCTGCTTGTGATAAGTGTTCTTTTGATTATTTTCAAGTTATTGCTGAATTTTATAAGATAGTGATATGGAGGTGTTCGAAGCAGCAGAGACGGAGTAAAGGTAAGAGCTGTATTTATTACTCTTTTTTTTCTTTTTTACTGTGTGCTGTTTCTTGTCTTTTCGGTTCATTTTGACCTGGATTTGATCGTATTATCAAGTGAAAGTCGCTTTATGTCAGGGGAGGGGGGGGGTGTCTTCCCCCCCCCCCTCAAATTTTAGTACTTATACTTTTTCATTGGGGGGGAGGGTTAGGGGGTATCCCATCCCCCCCCCCCCCCCCCCAAATTTTTTTTATTTAACTTGTTAAAATTCCATAAAATTGCGCCTTTATAGTAGTACGTACGATCAGGGTCTAGGTCTCCCGGAAAGACAAGAAACAGCACTCTGCGTAGAGTAGGTGTAGAAGTAAAAAATTACCGAAACAGCACTCTTGTGATTGTGGGTGTAGAAGTAAAAATTTACCGTATTCACCACCTGTACGTATGGACATGCCATTAACTTTCTTCTTTATTATCCATACACAAACTAAGCCCAATCTAACAAAGCCCTCTTTAGTATGGAGAGGTACGACTGTACCCATTCCGTAGTCCTTCACAAGGTAGATGGGTACATAAATTCCAATGGCTTTCCATCAAGCCAGGGGTAAGGCTGGTTTAGTGATTATATGGAATTCGCTCCCACAATCAAATTTCATGAATCAAACTAGAACCTCTTGCCTGCTAGTCTAATGCTCCATTAACTGCGCTACTGGTCAGAACTGATCTATCAGGATCTAGATCTAATCACTATTCAGGTGATGGATCATTTTACTCTCGGTCGACATGCCGTCACGTGCGACGCCATATTTGATTTTCATTTCATGGACAAAGATTCCAACTTTTTTTTTTTTTTCAGATTGAGTGAGATATTTACTTGTCTAAATTTAGATCCACTTGTACATGTAAACTGCTTAAGAATAGTCAAGATTTTACAAGTGTTTCTATATGCGTTCAGTGTAAATAAGTTTATTTAACTTGATATTCTATGAGATAGAGTACACCCAACATCACCTTCGCAAGCAGCAGCGGAAAAAGAAAGATATTCGGTTTTCTTAGCTCAGCGGGGGAAATACTACACTGCGCATGCTCATGAACTAAAGAATGCGATGTCTGTTCAACAATGCAAGGTTTTTTGTTTGTTTCTATTGACCGGAAATAGCGTGTTGATTGAGCTTCAGTGGCACATTGACAATAATCGAGTTATTTGGTTCGAGGTTTCAGTTGTAGTTTGGTTTTTTTTTCTTTGTTTGTTTGGGGCTTTTTTGTCTTTTTTTTTTAAAACCCCTTGCGTTATATTAAACAATGGTTTACTATGTTTTCGTCAATGAGTTTAGATTGGCAGACCTACTGGCCATTTGCCTTTAGCAAGTCTTTTGATTATTTCACATGTCTTCCATACATAGCCCAGTCTTCTGCAGCATTGCAAATTGATTTTGGGTTATCAAAGGTAGGGCGTTGACATGGAAAGAAGTAGAGCAAGTTGAAACGTGTAAATACCTTAGTGTTGTTCCAGATACTAAACGTACGTGGAAAAATAACACAAATGTAATTGTCAGTAAAATTAAAACAAGAATGTGTTATTTAAGGAAGCTCAGGTCTTTTAATATTAATCCAGATCTACTGCAAATATTTTATTCTTCATTGATCAGCAGTGTTTTAAGCTTTGCCCTCATCTGTTCGGGAGGCAGCATTCAAGAACAAGATCAGCACAGACTGGACAAAATAGTAAGAAAAGAAAGGGGGGAGGGGGAATAGTAGATTTAAAAAAAGGACGAACTACACACATTGTTCCAACAACGTACCACAAACAAAATGTTAGAAATCGTAAAAGATCCCACGTATCCTCTGTTGCAGAAAGATAGAGCATGATTGTAAGTACAGGACGCTTAAAACAAGAGCAACTCCTCTCTGCCAAAATCAATTTCACTATTCAATGATAAATAGAAAAGGTGAAGACTAGACAATGAGTGTGTAAATAGGCTTATACCTCTAGGCTTACAGTAAACTAAGTGCAATATCTATTTCATATTTTTTTTTTTAAATATTATAACTTTAACTCATTAAGTTCTTTACACTTTTAGATGTGATTTAAAAAAAAATAATACTATTATTAGTATACATTTATTCATTGTAAAAAAATTTAGATGTGTAAACCCACTCTTTATAATATACTTGCTCTGTAGAGAAACATGAATACATCTACCTTTTATATAAATATAATGTATTTTGTATTTATCCTTTTATTTGTATTTACACATGGATTTTTATTATATGTATTTATCACTTTTTATGTTAATGGGCATATCAATTTTTGAATTTCCCCAATAGGGATGAATTACATTGTAAGTACATCTTATCTTATGTTGTGGCATTGAAGTATGGTTGTGCCAATTCCACATGTTTTAGATCAAGTTGTTTTCACTGGGGTCAACGTCAACGTCACTTCGCTTATTGCTCCAATCCAAAATACGCTCAAACTTGTGACGATTTGATAAACAGAAAATGTGTACGTACAACTTAGGGACACAATAGTGGAAGACAATTGGAACGCCAGATTGCGAAAGAATAAGTGCGACAATTAAAGAGTACAAGGAGTCTCCAGTCCATTAGTGAGACTAATGAGCGTTGCTCTGGGGTGCTGGAAATTGCAGACCTAAATGGCGTGAAGCGTGCTCACACGTTTGGCCCACACAAGTCATCAAGAGGAAGGTCCTGGTAGGGCTCAAATGAGGGATAAGTATTAAAAAAAAAATAAAATTAAGGACTTGATGCTAAAAAAGAAAAAAAAGCGCTTTCGAATCAGAGTAAAAATCAATCATAATAACAAAGGCAATAATTTTTAAAGACAAGAATGACTCCAATGACTTACTAATGATGTCCAACTTCTTTCAAAGAGGTTCAGCGAACAGGGTGAAATTGGGATCTCAAGTTTGACCTTGAGAAGCTGAAAAAAATAATTATTAAAGGTACAGAACGGAAATTTTCTCTACTAAATTTGCATGATACAAACGACGTAGATATGAATGGTTCAGTCAGTAAGTTCAATGAAAGAGAGAGAGAGAGAGAGAGAGAGAGAGAGAGAGAGAGAGAGAGAGAGAGAGAGAGAGAGAGAGAGAGAGAGAGATTAAGATCGGTGTGCCAAGAAATAGGAGAGAATTTAGGGAAGAAGAACAAATTGCAACAAGAGTTCCCGTAGCCTAGCCTGCTTGAATGATAAAACGGAGATGAGTTGTTGGACGCAATTCAAGAAGCTAACACTGCCCTGACATGTCACAGGGAACGTAACTACATTGTACTCAGTCAGTTACGCTTATGTATTGGATAGAGGTAGAGTGCAAAAAATAAATGATATAATTATGCCGAACTCTGAGGCAATTCTATCCCAACCTTGGTGAACGCCGCTCTGAGGTTGCTAACATGTTAAAGAGTAGTACTTCCCATACCAACGAAAAAAAAACAACAACTAAGAAACCACAGGGTATGTGCGTGTGTGTGTGTAAAAAAAAAGGGGGGGGGGTAGACAACATAATCTCTCATATATTATTATTATTATTATTATTATTATTATTATTATTATTATTATTATTATTATTATTATTATTATTATTATTATTATTATTATTATTATTATTATTATTATTATTATTAATCTCTCACATATTATGGAACCATCTGAGTATCTTCTCACAAGCCCAGCCGCCTTGCCAGTTCAAGGCAAAATACGGTTAGAGTCAGATTGTCTAACCACTGGGGAGGGGAAGGGGAATGACTTGAGATAGAGATAAATGTTGACTCTAATCGTTCCCCCCCCCCCCCCCCTCTCCCTTAAAAATGAAATCATTAATCAATACATGAATAGAGAGAAGTGAAACAACACAACACTGTTTGTCATTCGCCTGTCCATGGTTTCGCTGGAAGCTTACAGGCCATTACATTTTTTTCCCGCTCTCCAACATCGTTTCTTGGTGGTCGCTAGTATTTAATTACTCTAAATTACATGCAATGTTCCGATTGGCTAATCGTGTTGGTTAGTCAAAGAGGTCAGGCATCTCAAGCATAGATATTCACAGTAGCGCACAACTTACAGCGATACCTAGCAACTGAAGTAAAAAATGTAATCCCGTGTTTATGAAAGCTATTGTGGAAGGGGCGGGGATGGCCCGGTAGCTTTCAATGCTCAACGACAGAGCTTAGGGTTCTTATTTTGGATGGTTACGTGTTCTTTCACTCTCTACCTTCTCATCTGTCATGGAATGAAGGCAGGAGGCAGTGTCTATAGCTTTATTCATTCATTCATTAAAGGCAAATGCTCAAGAAGGTACAGGAAGGCTCAGGAAGACTCCAGAAGGCTCCTGAGATGAACATTAAACACAGACATAAGCAATATATCTTAACATATTCACATGATAATGAAATCAGTTGCGACATAGTTGTACTATCTTCGTGATATTTAGAAATGCCGTACGACTCAGTGAAACAAATTGCTGCAAGGAACATAATGGATAATATTAATACAACATAACAGGACTCATTCCTCCATTAATGTATGGAATTATACACTGATAAACAGGCGGACGTAAATTGGTAAGTAGGTTAGTGAATATACTATTTTTCCGTCTCTTACTTGTTTCTCTCTCTCTCTCTCTCTCTCTCTCTCTCTCTCTCTCTCTCTCTCTCTCTCTCTCTCTCTCTCTCTCTCTCTCTCTCTCTCTCTCTCTCTCTATCTATCCATCTAATGCCTGTATTCTATATACAAAATACAGCGCGTTAGTTACCGGTTTAAGAATGAAACTCGGTCTCATTGTACTGCTCAATCTAATATCAGTTTCCAGGGCACCTCAAGCCACGAGAATGAGCAAAACAATATAAAATGCATAACCTCAAAGTCAGAACTTCATCGACTGTTTTACTAATAAATCAAACTATAACGGAATATTCTTATAGACTTTTAATCAAATAAATTAAAGCCAATAGTTCGCATAAATGTCGAATGATCTCCTCCAGAGTTTGGATTAGCATCCTGTTGATATATGCAATGAATTATCTAAATACAAAGATGCTACCAGATCTAGATCACTAAGTGTGCTACATTACATATTTGGACATTCCCCCAGCACCGACTGCCTCTGGATGTTGGTCAAACTGACGGTCGTTCGTTAGATGGTCGAATGTAAAGTTAATTTAAGAGATACCCCTTTTTATGTAATTTACGGAGGGCCTACTACGTGTTGGACTCCACTCTAAAATTAGTATATGATGCACAATTTAATTGCGGGCGTCATTGGTGACTCAAATGGAAAGATGGGGACTTGGGACCAATTCTGGCATTGTCTTCAGGTGGGTACGATCCTCCTACTGACGTATCCAATGCGTAACTGAGCCGATTCATTCGGTTTTGACGTCGGGGATTTCCCAAGCGTTTCCGCTCCCACTCTTGTACACGTTGGCTCATTATTGCTGGGGATCATTGAGTACAACTTTATACCCAAGACTTAATGACGAGAAAAGGTGGACTTAAAGAAGTAATAAGGGGAATTAACGGAGGAATAAAGCAATTAATAAAACTATTAACTATGAAATACTATTATCATTGTTTTATCAATAGCCCAAAGGTACATATCCCACATACACCCCCCCCCTCCCCCCCACTTTTGGAAGGTCGTCCCCGACCTGTACACATTGCTAGGAAAATGGACAAAAGAGAAAATAATTAAAAAAAAAAAAAAAAACTCATGGCGAACCTACAAGAAGCGACACTATGGCTGTCGTGATAACAGATTTATCTACCCCGTTTAAAGCAAGTAGACTCTTGAGTTCATACAACTTGTCATTTAAAGACATCGAAAATTCCCCAGAAGTGTGCCATGCAGGGGGTTGTTTCAGTCTTACCGACCTGCGGGGAACCGGGACAGGTGGAGGTGACCCAGGCCGTGGTGTGACCGGCAAAAGTGTATCTAGTGGAATAAGACCACCAAGTGTATCGTCCGATTCGTCGGACTGAGCAGCTACATCACGTGAGAGAGCGCGTAGACGGGAACCTGGCCTTTGAACCTCGGGCTCAGAGAAGATCTGAACGAACTCACTTTCATCGAGGTCACTTTCACCATCATCTTCCTGTTCTAACTCGGATGTGGTGCCTTTGACCTCGTCCTCGTGCAACACTTGCTGGGGCATTGCCGAGATGGACCCTGGGATCTTGTTTGTCTTAACTGAGGGAAACGCCTTCCGTGTTGCCACATTATCAGGGCTTACGTCAGGACAGTCTTCCCTCACATTTTCCACAGGAAGCAATAGATTCCTATGGAGAGTTCGCTTTCTCCCTCCATTCACCGGCTCGACGACAAAAACTGGCGTCCTTGAATCTGGTTGCTCTTTTACAACAAAAATGTCGTCACTCCATTTATCCTGGAGCTTATGAGGACCCTCAAAAGAACAATTTCGAACCAAGACTTTGTCGCCGAGAATCAGGGCTGCTCCTCTCACACGTTTGTCATAATAATTTTTCTGACTTTCCTTTGCTTTAGAACCATTCTCCGAGGCCTTAGCCCATGCCCATTCTAAGGCTTCCTTTACATTTGTGATATAATCACCTCTAGGCTCTGAACAAAGAGGAAACATGTTATCAACAGGGAGCCTCGGTTCTCTCCCAAACATGAGAAAGTAGGGCGAGAATCCTGTAGAATCGCACTTAGTACTGTTATATGCGAGAACCAACATGGCAATGTAGGATGTCCAATCCTTTTTCTTATGCTCAGGAAGGGTGCCAAGCATACTGATGAGCGTTTGGTTCATCCGCTCGCAGCTCCCGTTTCCCATTGGATGAAATGGTGTAGTCCTGGACTTCTCTACACCTAACAATTGACAGAGCGCACGAATCACCTTGGACTCAAAGTTAGCGCCTTGATCAGCATGTAACCGTTTTGGGATGCCGAAGTTTCTGACGAAGGTCAAGAGGGCTTCGGCTGTAGTCTTTGCGGACATGTTACGGGTGGGTACTGCCATAGCGAATCTAGTAAAATGATCCGTGATGACCAGGATATACTGCGTGCCATTTTGGGCCGAATCGACTTTAAGAAAATCGGTACATACTAGCTCTAATGGTTTTGTTTCCTACCAGTGGAACTATGTCTGGTTTTCCCTTAAATCTTAAACAGCGACCACAATGGTGAACCCAGCTTTCTACATTTTTTGGACATTCCTGGCCAGTAGAAGCGCGACCTTATAAGACCCAGGGTCTTCTCGTATCCTTGATGACCCATATCATCATAAAGTGCCTTACATACTGTAGGGATATATTTGGTAGGTAGTGCAAGCTGAGGCTTTTCACCTTCAACCTTACGGTGCAGCAGTCCACGATAGAAACAAAATTTCTGCCAATTTTTCTTCATGCCGTGTTTAGCAGGATTTGGAGTCCTGACACTCTCGTTTTCTCATGGCAGTCATCCATACACCCAGAATTTCATCCACATTTTGAGCTTGTCTCAGCTCCGTCAATGAAATGTGGGGAAAAGGAGAAGTTTCTTCTTCTGTCTGTTCAGCAAAGACGGCCATGGTTGCAACAAATGGAGCAAAGTCCACATGGCTTGTACCGATGTCGATTCGACCAGATGGAAGGCGCGTTAGAGCGTCAGCATCCTGATTAGATACACCGGGTGTGTACTCTATCTCAAAGTCAAAGGCGGCTAGGGCTGCCAACCAGCGATGACCCGTGGCGTC
>JAWDGP010004936.1:32500-58293 GCA_033675545.1 Elysia crispata | reverse complement strand
CAGAAAAAAGCAAGAGCGAGAGAGAGAAAAAGATTTTCTTAGTTTGTATATCATATATCAAAGGGATTGTAGACACGCACAGATATAAATATAAATTTAGTCTGAGAGCAATGGCAAAGCTGTAAAGGCTAACAGCATACAAGAATTTCCAGAATATTAGAATAGAAACACATAATTGTTTTGTATACTCGACTGGAGTAATCAGGGGCGTGGTAAACAAGAGAAATAGTCGACTAAAGAAAGAATATTTAGTTTGAAGCATCGAAAACTTCCGAGTATAAAAGTAAGGAATTATCGAGTGGTCTAGAATGTTTCGGCTTTTTCAGTGGTTAGTGGAAAGATATAATAATTTAATAGTTTTTATGGTAGAATTTTGGGAGGTGGCCTGCAATGTTCAGACTCAATGACTAATTTGGAAAAAATGTAAATTCCATATTTTTTTAAAGCCCAACGAATTCCCTGCATAAAACAGTTGACATTTTTAGAACATATTAGCTTTTGGCTGAGATATGACCCAAGACTTAACCCAAGGCTGAGGAATGAGAAACAGAGAAAAATGTTTTTAAAGTTAGGAAAAGTTTTCATGCAGTTTTGCAGTTAATCTTCACAGAAACACCATAACGTATATTTAAAGTTTTTTCTTTTTGGGCTTTGACACTTTTTGACAAGACAGAAAAATGGTTGATAGTTCATAAGAAGCTAAAAAGTGGGAAAAAAACTTGAAAAAATTGATTTTTTTATGTTTGAAGCCCAATAGCTCAAACCAATAATTTCCAACATGAGCCTCGGACTTTCAAGACTAACGATGAGTCGATTTCTTAAAGTGATTAGAGTTTCATTTACAGCGCAAGTTTGTTGGTATGATGTCCGAGCAACTTGCGAAGCTATTCTGAAAGTACCAACAGCAAGACAGGTTGGTTCCTAACAATTTTTTGGTCAATTTGACCGTCATTGTGGCTTTTATCTTTAGGAAGCAGCGGTCATCCATCTTGACAAACCGGCCATCTGAAGATAGAGTTAAATAATCGTGGAAAAGTGGGTTTTTTCCTAAGCATTATTTTTTAAATTGTTGTTTACTGTATCAAAATTGTGATATAGTTTATCTTTTTGGGGCTAAGATAATTATCACTGTTTTGTTTGAGACAAGATTCATTCCACCGATATTTCTTATCCATGTGGAGGAGTAAGTGAGATATTAAAATTGATATAATTAAGCGTTTTGTTTTTTAATATTTCATTTTTCGTCTGTCAAACTTAAAGCAATACTCAGACCCACAATCATTTCAGAAGTGATCAATACATGGTGATTTGATATGTTGATGTTTGGTTTTAGGAAGATCCTCAACAGTCTAAAGCCTGACTGGGTTTGGGGAAATAGTGTATCCGATTGTCAACACAACCGTCTGATGTTTCTTTGTGACTTAATACAGGCTTTACTTTCGACACGCTCATATTTAATGATGCAATCACGTCCACTAAGAATCAGAAGTTCTATTTATTTTTACCCAGATCCGGATCTTCTTTAGCTAATCTAAGAAGATAAGATAAGTTGAAATTGATTTATCCCTCTGGTGGAAATTAAAAACTGCCATGAGACTTAACAAAAAAGACATAAATATGTACGTGTATATGAAAAATACTTAATATATAAAGCTAGATGCATTCATGTTTTTATAGAGATAGTATATTATAGAGAGTAATTTAGAGACACAGAGAGCGTTCAGGGATTGAAAAAAAGTGTCATATTGAATCATTTAACTCTGTTCACCTTGCAAAGATTGTAGTGAATAGAGGGTATACTATTCATTTTATTAATTTTTTTAGATCAAATTTCAATCTTTCAAGAGTATAATAGACTTATCGTATAATATTATACCTGTAGACCTAGTAGTAGTATTATACACGCTTGTTCAGTCTTCACATTACTATATATATATATATATATATATATATATATATATAATATAATATAAATCATTGAATAATGTAATTGATTTTGATGGAAATGAGTTCGAGTGTCTGGCTCTTCTTGTCTTATGTGTTCTGTACCTACCGCAACGCTTTACCTGTCTACGGTCATATTCTCTCTGGAGTGGATGCGTGCGATCTGTAATGGTTTCTATCATTGTGCGTGTCGTGCCACGCTGGAACAATTTGTCTAGGTGGTCCTGATTTTTCCCTACTCTCGCTCTCCACCCTGCCTGTTCTTCCTATTTCGTGGAGTGTGACATTGCCTTGTTTTTGAATGTTATCTCCCCAACAATTGAGAGCAAAACTCATAGCATATCAATGAACAGTAGAATATTTGAAGTAGGCTTTGATAAATGTTTAAAAAAAACCTGACTTTCCTCAATCAATAGAACATTACTTTAATTTTACTAAAAAATACATCAGTGTTTTTCCCACGTAAGCTCATTATCTAGAAAGATGTCAAGGTATTTAAAAGTTTCCTTTCATTGGACTTCTACGAAAATCAATCAACACTTTCCAAAACAGAACTATCTTCAGACGCAGGCGTAGATTCTCTCAAGTAAAATCGACGTTTCGCTGTGAATTTTGCTAAAGTCCTAACATGGCCTCTTTTCTCCTTCTCTATAATTTTCAGAATGATAACATAACATTATTGACCTAATTTTTTTCAGTATCACTGACCATGCTCGCTCGAAAGGAAGCCAACCTCTTTTAAAACGTTAAGTCAATCATCGCATACCTTACTTAACAGAACATAAATGTATAGTTACTCTCTCAGCTCTGAGGAACAATGTTGCATGTCACCTTGGTTTGTGTTGCATTGAAAAGTAATGGTCAAAAGCACTTAGCATTATGCTGCGATAGAGGCTAGTTTTGATTTTTAGGGTCTATGGCTGATGTCAAACGATTCAAGACTATCTGAGTATTTTATTTCCCAAAGTGCAAGCTATATATAAGTTGATCAAAAACGAAATGCTAAACCTAGATCTTTATGTTTAACTTTGTAAGCCACAATTTAACAAATAATCCATGGCTTTCTATCTTATCTGAAACTTTCAGTCATATTGAAAAGTATCACCTTCTACCGTAAATTTGATCCCATAGTGATCTAGATCGCCGTCAATGGCTGTGAAACCCAACGCGTCTCCTAGCCTGAACTGGACTACCGCTCCCATTTCTGTAAAGGCCGTGCACTTGGCGACCATCTCGTAGCCGATATAGGCGAATTTGTGGCCAGGCGCGAAGTTTAAATCCAGAGATGGCGGGCCAGGATTACGTGCTGAAACAGTAGGCAAAGGATTTCATTCACACTGGCGAAACGACAAGTCTTCTTCATCAGATTATTATGTACTTCACAAACCGCTTTGAATATCCTTTTAAAAGTTTATTAAGACGAAATCAATTTTTGAAAAAGGTATCTCACGGTTTGCGGGATACTATACCTGACCATGTTTTTTTAATTTATTTTACACGATATTGATTGATTAACAGGATAAATGTAGTGTAATGTAATTATTGACCAAATTAGGAATTTTCTTTTTACTTTTGTATTTTCAAATATAATTATACAAATGTTATTAATATACTTAACTGACTGTATTTCTACACACAGTAATTTCAAATCTTCGAAGAAAATGCGTTTTCTTCTCATTATATCTGATTCTCTATCTGTCTTTATGTCTGTCAGTCTGTCTGTTGGTCTGTCTTTGTCTCTTCCCGGAATAATATATGACAGCTGTAATGTATTACTCCCCGTTCATAAGCTTCCTGATTCCTTGATGATAAAAAGGCCATTTATTTTTTTGTAAAGTAACAACCTGTCATTAAGGAAAAAAGTTGTGATCCCATTGCCACTTAATACACAACCGTCATTGGTTATAAACAGTGTACATTACATTTCACCTAAAAACAGAGATTCTTCTATGAACGTAAAGAATGAATGAACGCTCTGAATGGGCGTTATTTGCAAGGTGTAATATTCGTCACCTAATAGTTGCAAAAAAATAACAACAACAACAACAAACAACCTATGTCACTTATTTTATATTTGTATATTTTTAGAACACGAAGTGACTTCAAATTTTTAGATCAATTTATCACGAGCCTACACACTGTTGACTCGACATCACTGTGGACACTGGATGCCATAAAAAGACGCAGATTTGATTAACCTCCATACCATTTGTATCTTCTCTTTCTTTCTTTCGATCTTCACTAATATATTATTTGTAGACGCTTCTTATATCCTTAATATTTTATCACCATTAACTTGTATCCATTGTAAGTCTAGATTTGTATAGTCTAAACTTCATCATTCTTTTTCTGCACCTCTATAACTACTATAATATAAACAAAAGAAAACATAACGAGAGAACTATAAAAAAAAAAAAAACTTTTTCAATCTCTGCCCAAATCATCTGATCCCAATAATCATAGCATTCTATGTGAACAATATCGGATTTTCTTGTTTTTTGTTACTCTTTCCGTGTCTCTCTGTCTCTCTCTGTCTCTCTCTGTCTCTGTCTCTGTCTGTCTCTGTCTGTCTGTCTGTCTGTCTGTCTCTCTCTCTCTCTCTCTCTCTCTCTCTCTCTCTCTCTTTTTCTCTCGTTCTTTTTTCATTTTTTTCTAGGAGTTTCTGTCTCTTTCTACTCCGCCTTTCTCGCTGTCACTATCTTTTGCTTACTCTACGTTCCTTTGCTGTGTCCTATCTCCCTCTCTCTCTTTCTTCCTTTCTTAGTATGTGTATGTACCACTTTTTGTTCGCCTGATTGTTCATATTTGCATGTTTCTTCTAACTTCCTACTCTCTCTCGCTCTCTCTGTCTCTGTCTCTGTCTGTCTCTCTCTCTCTCTCTCTCTCTCTCTCTCTCTCTCTCTCTCTCTCTCTCTCTCTCTCTCTCTCTCTCTCGAGGTTTTTTTTTTCTCAGAATGATTCAAAAATAAAAATGTTTATGTTCGTTTTTGTTTATGCGTTAAAAAATATTTGATTCTTGTAAATCTATAATTGACAAATCAGTTGAATAGCTTTAGTTATAGGAGGCCATAACTACCCGCAAAATGTCCCTTAAAGCGCACAGCCTTGAGAGATATTATAGCTGCGCAATTTGGAAATCTACATATTATCATTAAAACTACTAACCACTCTTAATCTTTAAACAAATTTACAAAAAATGTATTTGTAACATACCACTAACTTTCTGGCAGATGAAAGGGTGTTTGGTGGGGTAACAATCCTCTTCAAACCATTCACCCGAAATTTCATCCTTTGATGCGCATTTCTCTCTCAGAAAAGAATGAGAAGGCTTCGTACGCGGAGTATAATGGTGCCAGTTAGAATAAGTAGTCTGCGTGGAGTATAATATTGAGTCAACAATATCACCTTTAGCGCGTACCACTCCATAGTGATGGGTAGAGTTCCAAGATGGATATTTTGGTTAGGATGAGAGGTATGAGCCTTATGATGAGGATAATAATAAATATGACCCATTTGATGATTATGAAAGTGTAAGAGGCTGACTGTCGTCAACTTCAAGCGAATATTACTATTGACCCTTAGCATGTCTTAGGTAGAAAAAAATATTTTATAGACTATTATATCATGTTTTAATATACTTCGTTTTTTGTCACATCTTGTAACCAAAAGATAATAAAGTGTCTTTGCTCATTTTTTTTAAAAGATGCACTCACTGTAATTTGGTACTTTCAGAATTATAAGAAGAAATGTCTCAGATATTAAATGATTGATACGTGTTTAGAATTTTCACTCTTGTGTACTAGTTGTGTATGTTATTGCGACTTATTTTTTAAAAACAATCGCATTTTTTTTTTGCATGGTTACATAAATTATTAAAAAATTAAGAATATGACGTAAATAGAGAGAAAGAGAGAGTGTAGTGCATTGTGCTGTAATTTGATCTTCGGGTCTAACTTATTTCATCATCCCATGTGGATAAGTACATTTCGGGCAACAGATAGTTTAAGATTCTTCTGAAATATCGCACTTAGTCATATCATAATTACAGTTTGACAACTCATCTTTAGCGCTGTTTTGATTCGATGCTTTATATAACATGATAAATAAATCAATAATTTCATACGTAACTATCTTAGTTCTGGTTGCTTACTATTTTTATAGCGCTGTCGAAACAAATGGTGTAACTCTTTGACTAGTTACATCGATGATTGGAATGAATAAGAGACGAACTCGTGTGATAGGCAGTCAACCTGTTGTGAGTCAGTCACAAGTCAGTGAACCTCTTATTTTATTGGTGAAACCGTTGTTTTGTGAAAGTCAGTTGAATTTTGTTGTTCCTAAAAGCGGACTTGAGCATTATTTTTCTCAGACGAGTCGTGTGATTGGCTGTGTATATTTATTAGCCCTAGAAAAAAGGAGCAAAACAGATTACCAAATTTGCTGTACAAGGGATTGGGCAGGGATAGAATCTTTAAGAAGTTCAGCGCATTAGAGAATCTTTAGATCTGAAGGGTTAGATTACACTAGGTCTAGATCTAGGTCACCAACCTTCGTTGGTTCTAAAAAGCTCTAGTACAGGTGCTCTGCTCGAAACTTAGTCAGATCAAAATTTAGATTTAAAGTCGGTCTCGCTCTAAGCCAGCTGTGTGTTCTATTTACGATAAGTCTAGCCTTTCAATCTTCGTTGTTCGTTTTAGTGAGGGTATTCAGTGGTCATTTACTTTTATAATTTACACTCGGTTGAAAAAAACTTCATGATGTCGACCATTCAAAAAATTAGAGAGATAGTTTGAAAAGCTGCAGTTGAATGAAAAAGGAAAAAAAAATATGAACAAATGGAAAATCTACTAAAAAGTAGGAGCGAGAAGGTAAGCTACAAGCTGAAAAGTAGGAGCGAGAAATTCAGCAGAATTTGGAAATTAGGCGTGAATAGCTAAACAACAAGGTGAAAAGTAAGAGCGAGAAGCTAAGCTACAAGCTGGAAAATAAGAGCGAAGATCTAAACTATAAGCTGAAAAGTAGAAGCGAGAAGCTAAACTACAAGTTAAAAAGAAGGAGCGAGAAGCTCAAGTACAAGTTAAAAAGAAGGAGCGAGAAGCTCAAGTACAAACTAAAAAGTAGGAGCGAGAAGGTTAGCTACAAGCTGAAAAGTAGGAGCGAGAAGGTTAGCTACAAGCTGAAAAGTAGGAGCGAGAAGGTTAGCTACAAGCTTAAAAGTAGGAGCGAGAAGGTTAGCTACAAGCTGAAAAGTAGGAGCGAGAAGGTTAGCTACAAGCTGAAAAGTAGGAGCGAGAAGCTCAAGTACAAACTAAAAAGTAGGAGCGAGAAGGTTAGCTACAAGCTGAAAAGTAGGAGCGAGAAGCTCAAGTACAAACTAAAAAGTAGGAGCGAGAAGCTAACCTACAAGCTGAAAAGTAGGAGCGAGAAGCTAACCTACAAGCTGAAAAGTAGGAGCGAGAAGCTAACCTACAAGCTGAAAAGTAGGAGCGAGAAGCAAAGCTAAAAGCTGAAAAATAGGAGGAGCGAAGAACTAAACTACATACAAGCTCAAAAGTAGAAGCGAGAAGGTAAATTACAAGCTCAAACGTAGAAGCGTGAAGTTGGAAAGTCGGAGCGAGAAGCTTAACTACAAGTTTAAAAGGTGGAGCGAGAAGCTAAGCTACACGCTAAAAAGTAGGAGCGACAAGCTATACCACTAGGCGAAAAATAGGGAGAAGTTAAACTACAAACTGAAAAATAGGAGCGAGCAGCTAAGCTTCAAGCTGAAAAGTAGGAGCGAGAAGCTAAACTTCAAGCTGAAAAGTAGGATAGAGAAGTTAATATAAATTGCAAATGAGGAGGGAGTAGTTAAACTATAAGCTGAGGAGGAAGAGAGAGTGGAGTGGAATATTATTGGGAAAGGTCAAAGATGGAGGAAATGAATCTGCAATGATACAAGCAGAGCAATTCAGGCAACTAACACAATCCTGCATGAGCCGGTACCAGACCGGTTCGTGAAAGAAAGAATTCTAGTTTCAATATACCTAAAAAAGAAAAAAAAGATTTTTTTAGGACGGGAAAGAATGGTGAGTTTCTTTATGGCTACTTCTGTTTGAGCGATTCACCACCAGAAGCGGTTGGTCCAAGGAAATTTGGTCCACATCGTGGTCATCACTATTGACAGGAAGAGCCTTAGAGGCGTTTTGTCGTATTTCAAAGAACAAGGCCACAAATTTTATTATGTCAAGAAAATTCGATAAAAGAGATATGACTTGATAGAAGATGGCGATGTACAGCGATTTTTCCCCAGTTGTGTGAATAACGAGGCGGAAAAATGTTTCGACAAGAAAACAAAGGTAGGCGTTTCTGTCCTGGAAGCAAGATGTTAGGCCTCCGAGAAGACACAAACAAGCTGTAGCTACAGTGGAAAGAACCTTACGATATTATCAACACAGTGATTCCCAACGATTACAAAGTCAAGATCAAGGGAAAGGAGAAGATGACGAGTGCAAAGCTTCTCGAGAAATACCTTTGAAGAGATGACGAAATTAGTCCGGGAGTACCCAAGGTTTCTAGGCAGACTTTTCGTCATGTGTTGAAGGGCTACTACACACATTATGGACATCAAGACCTTATGATCGAACTCATCCAGTCTCCAAAGATCTATTCGAGATTGGTACTTGGCGACAGATGACAGATACTGCGAATGTCACGTTCCGTGAAGCCCTCACGTTTGATCCAAATTGGTAGCTGATGCAGTCAATAGTCGAGAGATTTGGCGAGGTATTGTCAGATCATCCAGGCGACACTAATCTGGCTAAACACCAGATCGCCCTGACTTCCCACGAACAAATATGTTAGACACTGTACGCTTTACCATTTCCCATTGCCGCCTTCAGTCAAGAAAGAGTTACAAGAGATGGAAGGCCTAGGGATCATGCGCAGAGTGATTCACTTATACGTATCACTTGTGGTCGTCGAGAAGAAGAAGAAGGACGGGAGTAATGGTATCTGCATCGACTTCAGACGTCTAAAAAAGATTACGTTTACTCACCCTCAACCTTTTCCTTCTTCGGCTAAGTGTTTCGTTGGCTTGAGCGAAGATAATTACTTCTCCAAGCTCGACCTGACCAAGGGTTATCACCATATATATATATATATATATATATATATATATATATATATATGATGTCACCAAGAAAGCTTTCAAGACAAATATTTCGAGCCCCTGTGGATGCTATTCGAAATGGTTAATTATGATATGACCATGACAAAAACCGTGCGAAGACTTCTGGGGGGGAGAGGGCAACGTCGTAGACAACATCGATAATCTGCTGCTGATATCTAGGCTTGAGAGGAGCAATTGCAAGTCTTAGAGGAACTCTTCGAGCGACTGAATTCAGCCATCTAAGTTGCAAGACCAACAAAGTGTGAACTAGGAGCGACACAGTTGACGTTTTATGACACTGCCTAGGACCTGTGACGGTAATATATAAGAAATACAACGTTGAGAAAGTGAAAGATCCCCGAGACCGACCACCAAGCAAGAAATTTGATCTTCCTTAGGTTTAGTTGATTAGTATCAACCATTAATCCCCAACTTTGTTGCTATTGCTGCTCCGCAGACAGATCTTTCAAGTAAAGGCCAACCTATCAAAGCCCCAGAAAAAGCGAACGCTGCATGAAAGCAGCTTGTTACTTGCAAAAATATACTCATGCGCACTGATGTTGATAATGCGTTTGTTTTGAGAACAAACGCATCTGATGTAGCCATGCTGTTACAGAAAAGTGATGGGTGGATTTTCCCTGTCTCTTGTGCAAGAAAGTAGCTTCTAGATAGAGAGAGAAGATACTTTATGAGGGAGAGGGAATGTCTAGGGAGTGTTTGTGGTATGATAAAAAAATATGCCCTGTATCCTTTTAGCCAACAATTCGCGCTCAAACAGACCACCGACCTCTTAAACTCTTAAAAGTTTCAAAATTTTATAACCCTCGCATCATGCGTTGGATATTGGCTTTGCACAGTTTTGTTTTTAGAGAAGAACAAATTTAAGGCAAAGACAATGTGGGAGCCGACTCTCTCAGCTGACTCAACTCCATGTATAATATTTCAATTGCACTGATATCGGGACTGGTCTTCTTATCTTTTTCAGGTTGACAAATCATAACATGCCCGCGGCTATTTTGATATGTATTTTCCAAGCAGCACTTCAATTGCTTCAATAGCTATGGTTACCTCCTTTATACCTATTATTAACTTAAAAGTTGACTGTGAGAATGAACAAATTTAGTGATAATAGGATTCGCGGTGTATCCACTTTACTGATGATATGAAATGGAGAAACACTATGTTTGGGATGAACACGTTGATGATTTGTTGGGAAAATATTTTAAGTGGGGGAGAGGGTATTGCATTGTGCTGTAATTTGATGTATGGATCTAACTCATTTCCTTATCTAATGTAGGTGGGTATTTTACGGATCGACTTATATCATCTGTGTTGATACTGCTTTATCTAATAGCGGAATGTTTGCTTTTGAAGCCCAATCATTTAGGTTTGTCTGCTGTATACAGTTTACATAGTGAGAAATGTATCGTTATACAGTGTGGTTTAGATTTGTCAGAAAAGTCTAAGTTAATTCTAGCATGATGAAACTTTGAGTAATCATCGTTCATCCTATTTTGACTGGCTATTTGATATGTCACCCACGACGCTAACAATAATTTTCTACGTAAACATCTTCGTTCTCTTAGGTTAGTTTTTTGCAATCCGCAATTCACATCGTCTTGCACTCAGAAAATTCCTGAATCAACTATGTGATTATTTTTCAAGACAAATCGATGATATTTTGTGTATATAAAAGTCCGCCTTTTATTATTCAGTCAGCAGTCAGTGAACCTCTTATTTTATGAAAGTCAACTGAATTAAAACAGTTTTTAATTTCTACAAGGAGACTTCTGAATTATTTTCTAAAGAAGCTTCGTGTGATTGACTGTGTATATTTTATATCTCTTAACAAACGGAGATAAACACATCACCAAATCTGTGTCAGATAGCAAAAGAGAAAGAGAGAGATTTTTTTGGGGTGAGGGGGGTGGGGGTGAATAACTGGGAGAGAGGGGCACAAGGGTTAAAATAGGGAGATAAAGAAAGAACCACAGGGAGAGCCAAAAGTTTAAACGAAGATTGGAAAATAACATAGAAACCGAATACCACGAAAGTCAAAAAGTGAAAACAAAGATTAAAAAAAAACATTGCAAACAAATACCGGCTCTGTTTCATCAAGCCACGAAAATCAAAAAGTGAAAACAAAGATTAGAAAAAAAAAAACATTGCAAACAAATACCGGCTCTGTTTCATCAAGCCACGAAAATCAAAAAGTGAAAACAAAGATTAGAAAAAAAAAACATTGCAAACAAATACCGGCTCTGTCTCATCAAGCCACGAAAATCCAACCGGAAGCAACTGCTTGAGTTTCAAGGACGATAGACCAATCCAATAATTTAGGGTACCTCTACTAGACTTGATCAAATCTGAGGCAAAGATTAATTGATGTAAATAAAAGTGACTTCTATGACGCTGTTTGCCTTCCAGTTGTAACTAGTTTATCTCCTCTCATGACATTGCCCAAAAAAAGTGTGTCTGGCGTTTACGTATCCTACTTATAAATAACCTTATTGTGTCTGGCGTTTACGTATCCTACTTATAAATAACCTTATTGTGTCTGGCGTTTAGGTATCCTACTTATAAATAACCTTATTGTGTCTGGCGTTTACGTATCCTACTTATAAATAACCTTATTGTGTCTGACGTTTAGGTATCCTACTTATAAATAACCTTATTGTGTCTGGCGTTTAGGTATCCTACTTATAAATAACCTTATTGTGTCTGGCGTTTAGGTATCCTACTTATAAATAACCTTATTGTGTCTGGCGTTTAGGTATCCTACTTATAAATAACCTTATTGTGTCTGGCGTTTAGGTATCCTACTTATAAATAACCTTATTGTGTCTGGCGTTTAGGTATCCTACTTATAAATAACCTTATTGTGTCTGGCGTTTACGTATCCTACTTATAAATAACCTTATTGTGTCTGGCGTTTAGGTATCCTACTTATAAATAACCTTATTGTGTCTGGCGTTTAGGTATCCTACTTATAAATAACCTTATTGAATAACCTTATTGTGTCTGGCGTTTAGGTATCCTACTTATAAATAACCTTATTGTGTTGAGTAGCCTACTTATGAATAACCTTATTGTGTCTGGCGTTTAGGTATCCTACTTATAAATAACCTTATTGTGTCTGGCGTTTACGTATCCTACTTATAAATAACCTTATTGTGTCTGGCGTTTACGTATCCTACTTATAAATAACCTTATTGTGTCTGGCGTTTACGTATCCTACTTATAAATAACCTTATTGTGTCTGGCGTTTAGGTATCCTACTTATAAATAACCTTATTGTGTCTGGCGTTTAGGTATCCTACTTATAAATAACCTTATTGTGTCTGGCGTTTAGGTATCCTACTTATAAATAACCTTATTGTGTCTGGCGTTTAGGTATCCTACTTATGAATAACCTTATTGTGTCTGGCGTTTACGTATCCTACTTATAAATAACCTTATTGTGTCTGGCGTTTACGTATCCTACTTATAAATAATTTATTGTGTCTGGCGTTTGCGTATCCTACTTATAAATAACCTTATTGTGTCTGGCGTTTAGGTATCCTACTTATAAATAACCTTATTGTGTCTGGCGTTTACGTATCCTACTTATAAATAACCTTATTGTGTCGTCTTTACGTCTGAATCACATTTCTGTTACCTCCAACTTCTTTTGTAATTGTTTTGAAATTGTCCAGTCCTCGCATCAATATATCAGAAAGGTTTCAATATAGCACCCCAAGGATCTTCTAGTGTAAATGGAGATTGGTTATTATTTGTAATTTCTGATTTATTCTCTGAAAAAACTGATGCCTTTAAGTTTTCTTCAGTTTCAATTAAGCAGCCACTGGAACAGGGTCAATGTAACAGTCTGCCCCAGCTTAGGGCTTGGTTTTGAGAAGCGCATTTCTAAATGCTGGTGGGTATAATCATCTTAAAGTAACATTGATACCATAATGGTTGAAATAGTGTGCAGCTAAGAGGTCTCGCAAAGTAGTGCTCCATTAGCCACTTTTGAAAGAAAATTAATTCTTTTATAAGAAGCGTTTCATGGGCTTTAATACTTAAAGATCTTGAATGTACAGAACTAGCTGATTTCCCACATCTCAAGTAACTTAGGGATAATAACTTTGCTTTGGTTGTATAAAAATTATAATTCCTTTAAATTTGATACCGAAGGCGTAAATATACCATGCGGCTCACAACCTAATGCAGATTGAACAAAGGAGGGAAGATTTTACCAGGTAAAAATATTTTTTAATTTTAATTTCTAATCATTTAACTCACTTTTCAAAGTAAAAATCCCTACTTGTGCAAATAACTTAGACCAAATGCGCGTAATAACACCGCGCATTTTAATAAAGAAAAAATGATTTGATGGTTAATGTAAAAAATTCGGAAATAAGCCATGTTTCATTGAAACATGAAATAAATGTCTTTATAATGTCGTAGTGACAATTGACAATTCATAGTGTTAACATCTATCAAACAAAAAAGTAGCATAAAAAATTAGCTGTTCATTACATTATGTAAGCTTTTCAAGCCTGTAATGAGAACAGTTTGCTTATTCTGAAAATAAAATCCAAATGTATTTTAAATCTTTCTGAAAAATCATTATCATCTAGGTTTAAATAAATCAGCACCTACGAAAGGGCGCGAGAGGCTGTTGCCTTTTTATAACCGTTTGAAAGGATCTTTATTGAGAAAACACAAAAATAGCTGATATCCTCTACTCGACCGTAACAAGAAAACTATACATAACCATAACAGTCATACCTGAGATGTCATCATCCAAGACTTTGCTTGTTATTTTCACCAAGGTTCCGTTAAAGTAATATCCACATCTCCAGTTAGCCTCTCGCCAGGACAGTGGATTTTTTATCACCTTCACACACGCGCGGGCCTCTCGTAAGTCAAAGTAATCGCTATACTTGCAAGGGTATTCAAAGTTGTAACCTGACAGATAATATGGTGGAGGTAAGGAATTTTTTTTTTGGTGAAATTAGCAGATGACATATACTAAAAAGAAGACATGTTTAGTAAACTTTCTATTACAAAATACTTGACGATTTGCGAAAAGCCGCGGTGATTAAGGATAAACATGAAATTAATACTGTGATGTATTTGATCGCCGAATTTTGCTTATCTTGTATGATTGTTTGACGTATCTCATTCATATAAAGGTATCCTTAAAATTACATAATACCTGAAATACCTGACAAATATAGCAAAGCTGAGATAGAACTCAAAAAAAAAGGAGAACAAAATACAACTCTTTTAAAGTTTTGTAAACCAATCGATTATTTTCGAAATATTAGAATGAAAGACTTTTACAAATACACTTTATTGATAGATAGACTGTTCATTTTTTTCATGAGGTAATGAAAACAATGAGTATATATATATAATTGATAGATAAATAGCCAGATAGATATAAACCTGTATTAAGAATATTTGTGAGGATCATCTCGATCACAAAGGCTGTTTGACGAAGTTGACAAACTTCGCTACTATTTAAAAAAAAACTGGATGTGAAATTCGAATATGATATCGGTCAAACATTCCAATCGCTCCATTGCTCTCGATTTAGAGTTTCCGACATTTGTGAGGTGGCCTGGAATTTTCACGCTCATGTCGGAAACCTGACAGGGCTATAGGTGAGGTGGCCTGGCAGTCCCAGGCTCATGTCGGAAATTACTGTTTTGAGCTATTGGGCTTCAAACATAAAAAAAAAGAATTCAAGGTTTCCCACTTTTTAGCTGCCTATAAATTATTAACAATTTTTCTATCTTGTCAAAAAGTGTGAAAGCCCAAAAAGAAAAAAAAATATGCTTTATGGTGTTTTTGTGAAGATAAACTGCAACTCTGCATGAACAGTTTCCCTAACTTTAAACATGTTTTTCTTAGTTTCTCATTCCCCAGCCTTGTATTAAGTTTTGGGTCATATCTCCGCCAAATACTAATATATTCTAAAAATATTAACTGTTTTATGCAGGGAATTGGTTGGGCTTTTATAAATTATGGAAATCACAATTTGTCGAAACTAGTCATTGAGCCTGAAAGTTGCAGGCCACCTCATAATGTTTTAGAAACTAATGGGTGACATCGGATTGTGCTGTGCAGAAGACGGCTTCAACGCCCACAATTAGATCTCTTTCAAGAATTCGAAAGGACAATTCTATTCAAAAAGGGTAGGTTATCTATAGAGCTAGGTATAAATCATTATAATGTTAAGCAGAGGTAGTTAATAAAACTTGGTATTAATGTCCAATTCCTAAGCCATTAAATGTCTTTTTCCATTGCATCTTTCCAATGTAACATTACATTTAAATATTAAGAACATATCTTTTTTATCTGGGTGTGCTTTTAGATCCAGATCTAAATTACAAAAAAAATATCTTAATATTCAGGTAAGGCTCTTAAAAGACTATATTTAAGTTCTGATTAGAATAAGACCTAGATCTTTATATAATTGACTAGCATGAATGTCCGTTCAACTGATCCGTTGGGAAAGACAACTATATTGAAGACATTCAAAATAACAGATTATTGACTCCAGAACCATACAACTGCACTGAAGAAAAGCAAACTTTACAACAATAAGCAGGTGGAGGAAAACACTACAATAAAAAAAAAGTTTTTTACAACAGTACCAGGTATAATTATCCTTCAGAGCTATTCAACTGCAATGAAGAAAATCAAACTTTACAGCCATAACAGATGTCTCCTCCAGAGCCACTCACAGTACAATTTCAAAATACATAGAACCTTGATCCACTAGGATTCTTCTCACATTGTCACAAAGGCATTCTCTAAATGAAGGAGATATATATATATATATATATATATATATATATATATATATATATATACAATAGTATAAAAGTACGGGACGCCTGTATAAGAAGCAGAAAGGTCTGTACATTTGCAACTGCCGCTCTGAGGAAAAAAAGCGACGACCCATCGCAGATAAATGTAGAGCTCGGCGTAATTTGTAAAAAGGTGTCCTAGTGAAAAAGCTAGAACGTGCAACTGCTCAGTCAATATCATAAAGAAAAAAGTTATTTGGTTATATTTTTTCTAGATATAGTTACAACCTGCATAACCCGTGCAAGACAAACTAAGAGTGGTAAAAAAAGAAAATGCCTTAACATGAATGTTTCTATTATTTCTTGTTGACAATTAGTAGATATAGTCAATAGCTTACATATTAAAAACTTTAGAAGTGTGAAATGTTTGCAAAAAAAAAAAAAAAAGCAGAGGTGGTGTATACATTCGCAACTGCCACCTCGGAAGAAAAAGTAATGTTTCCATGATGCTTTTGTTTTGACGCTGGAAGAGATCAGATTTTATTTAATTTTATTCACAAAAGGTTCCATTCTTTCACTCCATTATACTTATGAAATAACTATAATGAAATCAATATAAATTATTGAGTCAACAGCTAAATAGAAAGTAGCTCTACCACTTCTTCTTCTTCTTCTTCTTCTTCTTCTTCTTCTTCTTCTTCTTCTTCTTCTTCTTCTTCTTCTTCTTCTTCTTCTTCTTCTTCTTCTTCTTCTTCTTCTTCTTCTTCTTCTTCTTCTTCTTCTTCTTCTTCTTCTTCTTCTTCTTCTTCTTCTTCTTCTTCTTCTTCTTCTTCTTCTTCTTCTTCTTCTTCTTCTTCTTCTTCTTATTCTTCTTCTTCTTCTTCTTCTTCTTCTTCTTCTTCTTCTTCTTCTTCTTCTTCTTCTTCTTCTTCTTCTTCTTCTTCTTCTTCTTCTTCTTCTTCTTCTTCTTCTTCTTCTTCTTCTCCTCTTCTTCTTCTTCTTCTTCTTCTTCTTCTTCTTCTTCTTCTTCTTCTTCTTCTTCTTCTTCTTCTTCTTCTTCTTCTTCTTCTTCTTCTTCTTCTTCTTCTTCTTCTTCTTCTTCTTCTTCTTCTTCTTCTTCTTCTTCTTCTTCTTCTTCTTCTTCTTCTTCTTCTTCTTCTTCTTCTTCTTCTTCTTCTTCTTCTTCTTCTTCTTCTGCTGCTGCTGCTGCTGCTGCTGCTACTGACAACGATGATGATAATAATATTCGTAATAATAATAATAATAATAATAATAATAATAATAATAATAATAATAATAATAATAATAATAATAATAATAATAATAATAATAATAATAATAATAATAATAATAATAATAATAATAATAATAATAATAATAATAATCAAACTCATAAAAATGCAATGTAATCATGGTTTAAAACAGAATTGAACATATTCTTTTCAGAACATTTTTATCTACTTAATCAAAAGTATTATGCACTATTTAATTATTTTTTTTTGTAAACCTAACTCTCGAACATTTTCAGGATGGTAAACTAATGAAGGAGACACCACCTCTGGAAAATGAATTTTGGGTGATTTTCCAAACTGACAAATACAACGCACATAAGCAATTTGCCAATGAAGAGGTATAGACATCCCCTTTGAGAGTGCTTGAAATCTATTACTGGCCTGCCTTAAAACAAAAGCATCAATAAAAAAGTATGCAAGGATTACTTTTATAACTCTCATGGATGCGGTGCAGTCCCAATAGCTATAATCACACTTTACAGCTCATGCAACCGAGCAGTTGAAGTGAATTTACAATTTAAATGTGAGACTTTTTAAAGCAAATTGTTATTATTTTATTTCTTTTTGTTTTTTATTTTTCATTTTTTTTTTACAATTTACATAAATTAAATACAATGAAAAGATTTTGTCAAAATTTAAAAATTATGTAATTTATATATGGATAAATATAGAGGAAAGGGATCGAAAGGCTAAATTAGTATAACTATATTCTCTCTGTTTGTTCTTATCTTTAAATGTTATACGTTTAGCTTGGAATTAGGTGGAACTTTTGATTTATATATATCATATACTCTTACATCGATAAGGAATACCAATATGGAAATAACATAGATTCAAACTAATTTAATCCCTGACCCCTTTTGCTTAGCTTAAAATGACTGCAATAAAACTTCATGTATGGCCACTGTTAAAAAGTGTCTGGTTTGTTAAAGGTTATTAAGTTGGAATGCTTTAAATTCTCACTCACAAGACTGAATGATGGTATATCTCTAGATAATAACAACATTTGCTGTTCTTCAACTGTCTATCTCCGCACGTGCGGCAACAATTTTTATGTTAGATAATGATAGCGAATTTGCCGTAAATTTATTAAAAATAGAAATAAAAAAATGCAATTCTATCCTCGATTCTCTTGCCTCTTTATATACATTTTTGCATGAAAGACTAGCCCTATGATAGTAGTTGAAATAGGTGTAGTAGTAGAAGTAGTAGTAGAAGTAGTAGTAGAAGTAGTAGTAGAAGTAGTAGTAGAAGTAGTAGTAGAAGTAGTAGAAGTAGTAGAAGTAGTAGAAGTAGTAGTAGAAGTAGTAGTAGTAGTAGTAGTAGTAGTAGTAGTAGTAGTAGTAGTAGTAGTAGTAGTAGTAGTAGTAGTAGTAGTAGTAGTAGAAGTAGTAGTAGAAGTAGAAGTAGAAGTAGTAGAAGTAGTAGTAGTAGTAGTAGTAGTAGTAGTAGTAGTTTTAGAAGTAGAAGTAGAAGTAGAAGTAAAAGTAGAAGTAGTAGTAGTAGTTAGTAGTAGTAGTTAGTAGAAGTAGAAGTAGAAGTAGTGGTGAGTAGTAGTGGTGAGTAGTAGTGGTGAGTAGTAGTGGTGAGTAGTAGTGGTGAGTAGTAGTGGTGAGTAGTAGTGGTGAGTAGTAGTGGTGAGTAGTAGTGGTGAGTAGTAGTGGTGAGTAGTAGTGGTGAGTAGTAGTGGTGAGTAGTAGTGGTGAGTAGTAGTGGTGAGTAGTAGTGGTGAGTAGTAGTGGTAAGTAGTAGTGGTGAGTAGTAGTGGTGAGTAGTAGTGGTGAGTAGTAGTGGTGAGTAGTAGTGGTGAGTAGTAGTAGTGAGTAGCAGTAGTGACTAGTAGTAATGAGTAGTAGTAGTGAGTAGTAGTAGTAGTGAGTAGTAGTAGTAGTGAGTAGTAGTAGTATTGAGTAGTAGAAGTAGTTAGTAGAAGTAGAAGTAGTTAGTAGAAGTAGAAGTAGTGAGTAGTACTAGTGAGTAGTACTAGTGAGTAGTACTAGTGAGTAGTACTAGTGAGTAGTACTAGTGAGTAGTACTAGTAGCGCGTAGCAGTAGCGCGTAGTAGTTAGTAGTTAGTAGTTAGTAGTTAGTAGTAGTAGTAGTAGTAGTAGTAGTAGTAGTAGTAGTAGTAGTAGTAGTAGTAGTAGTAGTAGTAGTAGTAGTAGTAGTAGTAGTAGTAGTAGTAGTAGTAGTAGTCGAAGTAGAAGTAGAAGTAGAAGTAAAATAGAAGTAGTAGTAGTTAGTTAGTAGTAGTAGTGAGTAGTACTAGTGAGTAGTACTAGTGAGTAGTACTAGTGAGTAGTACTAGTGAGTAGTACTGGTGAGTAGTACTAGTGAGTAGTACTTGTGAGTAGTACTAGTGAGTAGTACTAGTGAGTAGTACTGGTGAGTAGTACTAGTGAGTAGTACTAGTGAGTAGTACTAGTGAGTAGTACTAGTGAGTAGTACTAGTGAGTAGTACTAGTAGCGCGTAGCAGTAGCGCGTAGCAGAAGCGCCTAGCAGTAGCGCGTCGTAGTTAGTAGTTAGTAGTTAGTAGTTAGTAGTTAGTAGTAGTAGTAGTAGTAGTAGTAGTAGTAGTAGTAGTAGTAGTAGTAGTAGTAGTAGTAGTAGTAGTAGTAGTAGTAGTAGTAGTAGTAGTAGTAGTAGTAGTAGTAGTAGTAGTAGTAGTAGTAGTAGTAGTAGTAGTAGTACTGTTGGAAGTAGTTTGAGAAATATTAGAGTGAATAGTAAACTTAGAGATAAGTATATTTGTAGGACAATGTATTTTAATAAATAAAAATGAAAAAAAGGGGACCGATAGGAAAAGGGCGTGCTGTAATTTATCAGGACAGGACTTTTCATAATCTATTCTAACTTTTGTTAATTTAATAAAAATTTCTCGTAAATGTTTTTTCCCCTCTTGCATTTAGTGCTTTTATAGAATTGAGATCGGAGTAAAAATTTAGGTTTTGATTTTGAACTACAGAGGTTTTTAAGGGCATTTATCCAAGTCTTGAGTTATTGTTCTACATTTTAAAACATTTACATGTCGATTACAAGTGGGTTTCATTATTTATTACGATTAATGCCTAAACGAACAAAAGAGGCATCTGGTTTAAGCGAATTTGTCATTACGTGTATGATAAAACAAATTTGAAATGTTATATCTCCTCAGTTTTTGAAGATTGTCGAGGAAATCTCTTTATAATTAAAAAAAAATCGATCACAATTTCTTTGCCAACGCAACTGTACCTCCTTATAGTTCCGGTAAATCTGTTTATACGGGTCGAAGAGATTGACCGACTTATAATTAGTTAAAACATATCATTCTGTAAGCATTTTTACACTATTAAGCAAATGGATTTCTTATAGAACTCTATTTCTCAATAGTTTTTTTTTATCTTTCATGTTTAATTTTCAACACTACAACAAACGACAGCAAACATACACCATATACTAAAGTAAAGGTGTTTATTGGTTTTTTTTAGATTGTCACCAAGACAAATGTAGTAAGTATATATCTTGGTTATCACCACAAATTTAAATTCAGATGCAGCAATTAAGAAGTCTTTGATGAAAAATTCAAATTAGTATTCCATTGCGGCGAAAAGTGAAACCCAGGGCATAAAAAACTTAAAAGCAGTATTTTAGCGAATAACGTAATTAAAAATTGGTCAATCAAAAATCAAGTCTAATGATAAAAGGTTGTAAATATTGGACGGTTCCAGCGACTACAAACCAGTTTAAGATTTCAGTAGCTTTATGACATTCCGGTGGAAGATTCAGATCTAGGAGGAAATCAAGATGGATGATATTTTACTGAAACAAATTCCAAGAAATTGTTATATATATATAAATATATACATATATATATATATATATATATATATATATATATATATATATATATATCAACAGCTTCGAAATTGAAAAAAAAATGTCCTAAAAAGGCAAATTGTATGTTTAAAAAAAAATTTAATGAAACTCACGTTTCAGGTTACATTTTTCTTGCGGGTCTGGAAAAAAAGTAATCGGATTTATACAAAATTAAAATGTGTAATTGATGTTTGTTCAAAACACATAACATTTTATTTAACATCGTTTTATCGGTAAAAATATTTTTGGTTTCAAGGCATTTGTTTCCTTGGTGATAAAATATCCATAAACACATCAACGACAGCATTTGTATCTATTTGTACATATTCTTGGCATACAAGATTACAATCTACATTTTTTTTTGAGATTATCTTGATCTATGCAACCGTCTCCAATCACGTCGATATCTCGGTTTCTCCTTACTTTTCTCACTCTTTAACCCTCTTTTCTTCCTGTGCTTCCATTTTGTTTCTTTTGTCTATGTCAGTCCCTCTTTAATTGACTTTAGATCAAATGAAATGTGCTCATTTCAAACTAAAAAAAATAGTCAATCAGTAAGGAAATCATGATTGTAAGCTTTCTCTCTAACACACAAGAGAAATGGTATTTATTATAAGTTAAAAATGATAATGCTCTCCCACAACCATCTAGTAATTATATCAGTTGAATTATAAAATATAGCTAGCAACAGTTCAATACAAATAAATGGAAGTAAAACGTTTCATTATATTTTTAGTATTAAGATTAATAATCAAAACAAAAGCTTACATCTAAGGTCAACGTATTTCTTGCTAGCGACTATAATGCCACTTTTTATGCAAAAAGTCGTGCAAAAAATTTGTGAGCCATCCATACCCACAAAGTAGTCCATGATAAGGAAAATTTTTAATACCAGCCCGCCAGCTTTTGTAGGAACTGTAATTGTTGAGAAAGTAATAAGCAAAAATGAACTAAAGCTTACATCTCAATGAAGACTACAAGTTACATCATTCAAATTAGCTCCTCTCAATAAAACTTTCATACCAGAATCCTGAAGAAATTAAAAAGAAAACCAACTCAGATACTCTATCACCAAACAACCTTTCACATCAAGTGTTTCCAGTTCTGTTCTGTCTTCGTTTAAAAGCATCAACAAAAACAAAATAGTTGTTGATGCGAATTATATATTACGAGTAGTTCATAAGACGAATACAAGTGAAACTAATATTATTTAAGCTACTAAACATATGCATGCATCTCCGGCTACCTTAAGTTCTACTATATTTTAATCAATTTACATCAACTCTTCCTCCTCCTCCTACATCTACATCTACATCTCCTCCTCCTCCTCCTCCTACATCTACATCTACATCTACATCTCCTCCTCCACCTCCTCCTACATCTACATCTACATCTCCTCCTCCTCCTCCTCCTACATCTACATCTACATCTCCTCCTCCTCCTCCTCCTACATCTACATCTACATCTCCTCCTCCTCCTCCTCCTACATCTACATCTACATCTACATCTCCTCCTCCTTCTACATCTACATCTACATCTCCTCCTCCTCCTACATCTACATCTACATCTTCTCCTCCTCCTACATCTACATCTCCATCTATTCCACCTCCTCCTACATCTACATCTACATCTCCTCCTATTTCTCCTCCTACATCTCCTCCTCCTCCTACATCTACATCTACATCTCCTCCTCCTCCTCCTCCTACATCTACATCTACATCTCCTCCTCCTACATCTACATCTCCTCCTCCTCCTCCTCCTCCTACATCTACATCTACATCTCTTCCTCCTACTCCTATATCTACATCTACATCTACATGTACATCTCGTCCTCCTCCTACATCTACATCTCCTCCTCCTCCTCCTCCTACATCTACATCTACATCTACATCTCCTCCTCCTCCTACATCTACATCTACATCTCCTCCTCCTCCTCCTCCTACATCTACATCTACATCTCCTCCTCCTCCTCCTACATCTACATCTACATCTCCTCCTCCTCCTACATCTACATCTACATCTCCTCCTTCTACTCCTACATCTACATCTCCTCCTCCTCCTCCTCCTACATCTACATCTACATCTCCTCCTCCTCCTCCTCCTACATCTACATCTACATCTCCTCCTCCTCCTCCTACATCTACATCTACATCTCCTCCTCCTACATCTACATCTACATCTCCTCCTCCTCCTACATCTACATCTACATCTCCTCCTCCTCCTCCTACATCTACATCTACATCTCCTCCTCCTCCTCCTACATCTACATCTACATCTCCTCCTCCTCCTACTCCTACATCTACATCTACATCTCCTCCTCCTCCTCCTCCTACATCTACATCTACATCTCCTCCTCCTCCTCCTACATCTACATCTACATCTCCTCCTCCTCCTCCTACATCTACATCTACATCTCCTCCTCCTCCTCCTCCTACATCTACATCTACATCTCCTCCTCCTCCTCCTACATCTACATCTCCTCCTCCTCCTACTCCTCCTCCTACATCTACATCTACATCTCCTCCTCCTCCTCCTACATCTACATCTCCTCCTCCTACTCCTACATCTACATCTACATCTCCTCCTCCTCCTACATCTACATCTCCTCCTAATCATACATCTACATCTCCTCCTCCTACATCTACATCTACATCTCCTCCTACTCCTACATCTACATCTCCTCCTACTCCTACATCTACATCTCCTCCTACTCCTACATCTACATCTCCTCCTCCTCCTACATCTACATCTACATCTACATCACCTCCTCCTCCTACATCTACATCTCCTCCTCCTCCTCCTACATCTACATCTACATCTCCTCCTCATACTCCTACTACAACTACTCCTCCTCCTCCTACCCTACTACATCTACTCCTCCTCCTCCTACTACATCTTCTCCTCCTACTCCTCCTACATCTACTCCTTCCTCTCCTCCTACATCTACTCCTTCTCCTCCTTCTACATCTACTCCTCCTCCTCCTACATCTACTCCTCCTCCTCCTACATCTACTCCTTCTCCTCCTCCTCCTACATCTACTCCTTCTCCTCCTCCTACATCTACTCCTCCTCCTCCTCCTACCTATACTCATCCTCCTCCTCCTTCATCTACTTCTCCTCCTCCTCCTACATCTACATCTCTTCCTCCTCCTCCTCCTACATATACATCTACATCTAAATCTCGTCCTCCTCCTACATCTACATCTCCTCCTCCTCCTCCTCCTACATCTACATCTACATCTCCTCCTCCTACATCTACATCTACATCCTCCTACTCCTACATCTACATCTACATCTACATGTACATCTCGTCCTCCTCCTACATCTACTCCTCCTCCTACATCTCCTCCTCCTACATCTCCTCCTCCTCCTCCTCCTCCTACATCTACATCTCCTCCTCCTCCTCCTACATCTACATCTACATCTCCTCCTCCTCCTCCTCCTACATCTACATCTACATCTCCTCCTCCTCCTACATCTACATCTACATCTCCTCCTCCTCCTCCTACATCTACATCTACATCTCCTCCTCCTCCTACATCTACATCTACATCTCCTCCTCCTCCTACTCCTACATCTACATCTACATCTACATGTACATCTCGTCCTCCTCCTACATCTACATCTACATCTCCTTCTCCTCCTACTCCTACATCTACATCTACATCTACATCTCCTCCTCCTCCTACATCTACATCTCCTCCTCCTCCTACTCCTCCTCCTCCTACATCTACATCTACTCCTCTCCTCCTACCTCCTACATCTACTCTACATCTACTTCTACATATATTCCTCCTCCTCCTACATCTCAATCTACATCTACTCCTCCTCCTCCTCCTACATCTACATCTATATCTACTCCTCCTAGTCCTGAATATCTACATCTACATCTACTCTTCCTCCTCTCCTTACATCTACATCTACTCCTCCACCTTCTCCTACATAAAGATCTACATCTACTCCTCCTCCTCCTCCTACATAAAGATCTACATCTATTCCTCCCCCTCCTCCTACATAAAGATCTACATCTACTCCTCCTCCTCCTTCTACATCTACATCTACATCTCCTCCTCCTCCTACATCTACATCTACATCTACATCTCCTCCTCCTCCTCCTCCTAGTCCTTAATCTACATCTATCTACATCTACTCCTCATCCTGCTGCATCTACATCTACATCTACTCCTCCTACTCCTACATCTACATCTACATCTACTCCTCCTCCTACTCCTACATCTACATCTACATCTACTCCTCCTCCTGCTGCATCTACATCTACATCTACTCCTCCTCCTTCTCTTACATCTACATATACATCTCCTCCTTCTCCTCCTCCTACATCTACATCTCCGTCTCCTCCTCCTACATCTACTCCTCCTCCTCCTACATCTACTCCTCCTCCTTCATTTACTCCTCCTCCTCCTCCTCCTCCTCCTACAATATCTACTCCTCCTCCTCCTCCTACAAAATCTACTCCTCCTTCTCCTCCTACTCCTCCTCCTCCTACATCTATATCTCCTCCTCCTCCTACATCTACATCTACATCTTCTCCTCCTCCTCCTACATCTACATCTCCTCCTCCTCCTCCTCCTACATCTACATCTACATCTCCTCCTGCTCCTCCAACATCTACTCCTCCTCCTCCTCTCCTACATCTACTCCTACATCTCTCCTCCTCCTCATCTACATCTACATCTACTCCTCCTCCTCCTACATCTACTCCTCTCCTCCTCCTCCTACATCATCTA
>JAWDGP010004936.1:0-27500 GCA_033675545.1 Elysia crispata | reverse complement strand
GTGATGAAATAAATCAATGAACAAATTCACCAACACTTAGTTAAAGATTACAGTGATACAAATTTAGTAATGGAACCTATCAGGTGGTTTGACAATCCTGCCACTGCGTGTACGATAAGTAATTGTCTCAGTGGTAACCATAGGTTCCACACCACCTCCACCGCGTTGAGTGCTTTCTTTTTCCCTACCAGAGTCATGGGAAGACTCTCTAGGTTCTTCAGCTATTCTTTGCTGAGAAGGGGAGGTAATCTGCTCTTGAACAGAATTGTCTTTAGGATCACTATCGACTGACAGAGACCTAGGTCTATGTCCCTGTGGTAAAGTCGAATCCTCATTGACAAGCGAATCAGATATCGGATCTTCAGTGTAAAGGTGAACAGTTGTTCAAATCTGGTCTTGACGTATGCGCACAATACCATGCGAGGCAGATTTTACCTTGTAAGATAAAGAACCCGTACACTCTACAACTAATCCAGGCAGCCACTTGGCACCGTGTAGACTGAAGTTGCGGACAAACACGTCATCACCTACAGAAATGTCCTTGTCTACAGCATGCTTATCATGCTGAATCTTCTGAGCGGTTTGTTTTCTTGTAACATGCTCATGTAAATTACTCACTAGCCATGAGACTTTCGCAAGTTAGGCCAACCTACTCATATTCTTGTAACAGGAAATGCTGCCTTCTAGTCAAAGCTTATATTTTAACTGTTTTTATCTTAATCTTAAAATAGTCACAGAAAACTGCTTATTAAAATAATCTTAGAATCATGGCCAAAATTTGATGCAAATTTTATATTGAAGCATAATGTATACCAAAGTATGCTTGTTGAAAATATATCCTCTTAACTTTTATATAGTGGTAGCATCCTTCTCCTACAACTGAAGTGAGTTATAGATTTGCTAAAAACAAGGATAATAAAGTATTGACGACCACCGTTACTCTTAGTAGAACTTTATATTCGTATCTTTCATTTGATTTTAGTGTGATACATGTACCAATGTTCTACAAAGAACGATTGATGTGAGGCTGCTACAGATATATATATATATATATATATATATATATATATATATATATATATTATTTGAATTTCTTAATGGGCAAATAATAAAATAAATTGACAATAGAAACATAGAGAAAAAATTTCCTAAACTTCTTATCCCTAAACAGTCCGCAATTAGATAATTTAGACGAATGTAAATGATTGAAGTCTAGTTTTCTAGACTTAGTACACTCATGTGTGTATAGTTTTAAAAAATCGACATCTGGAATGTCAAATTCATTTAACTTTGAAGTTTCAACATTTTGAAAGAATTTTGAACGCCAAATTCTACCATGATTTGACATAACTTGCATATCGAGACTCAATAATACAAAAAAATGGTTCCTTCCGAAGGCTTGGGAACAATAAATGTGATAGCAAGCTGAAAACCCCGCTCTACGAATGGGACCGTGGTGTCCACTTGACGGGCTGGGCTTAAAAATGGCCGTGGCATTTATTCTTTTACTTACATGATTCAGTTATATGCCTCCACCTACACATTTACTTTTTCCTAGAATCTAGATATCTTGTTAAGTAGGCTACTGTTCAAAACACAAAATTCAAATGCAGAACTCAAATTCAAATGAAATTGTAAGCCTAAAAGGAAAATCTAGAATAAGAGAAGAATATAAAGTATTAGAAGACGTTCTTGTCTTGCAGGAAATATTTTACCACTATTACCATTGTGAAGACTTTTATTTTGTTCAGTAATTAAAAAAATTAAGAGATCACTAGCGAGCAGCTCTTGATATCAACTTAAATCTTCAAACACAGAAACGACAGGAAACAAATCTGAAAACTGTTTTGTGTATTCGCCATGCATATTAATCCCCTCGCACCAAGAGGACTTTGTCCTAAATAAATAGTGCGTGGGCTAAAAAGAAATGTGGGATTTGGTCAGCTTTCCAGACAAATATTACTGGATAAAAGATACTTTGAAGCCTTTTCTGTTTCGACAGAACTTTAAAAAGATTATTTGATCAATTTAGTCTTTTTTATTAAATGAAATTTCACGTAAGCATGAGGCTAAAAATTTTCTCTCAAAATTAGAATATGCGAGACTTAATTTATTTCTCTTCAAAACTGATAAATTCCTTTAAATTTTCCTCTGCGTCGATATTGGAAGTGGTGAAAACTGTTGTTCAACACACGGCGTGAATCTAGTATAGAAGACAAGCATGATAAAATCATGGAACGACGAACGGTTGGTCGGGATTTTACATCATGAGTGGATAGCTTCGTCCTGAACAATATAAAATGTATCCGCTCATAGATAAACTGACTACTCTATAGCACTTTACCAGTGAAGTGCTTCGTGCGAAACAGAGAATAGAAAGCTGTAGAACAATAAACATAAGAGCACGTAGATAAACTTATGATTCATCTTCTACCAGTACAAATTTGGCGGACGTCACCCGCAACAAGGAAATTAAATACATAGTTTATCTTCCCACACAGATTTCGTTCCATTGCAATGTGTTGTGGTTGGTTAAACATTCAAACCATTATGTGAGGCTGTAGAAAAGTTTACACATCTCGGCTAGAATCTTCACAGTTAGTGAAGACTGTAATAAAACTATAGGACTCATTCAAGATAAAGTAGGATTTATTTGTTTTCTTATTTTTTTATGCGTATTTTTTAAAGTAAAATCCATTTTTTTTAAATGCTACACTTTTTTTTTAAATGAATGTGTGTTGTGAAAATACTTTATTTAAATTACTTGATCTAGGTTTCGTGAATACGTTTTTCAAAAGTATTTGAAAGATGATCATCAGAGATGTTAAGCTTTATTGTCACGTCAAATAAAAAATGTTACATCTAGTTAACTTATTGTCAAAAAATTGTTATTTAAAATATATATATATATATATATATATATATATATATATATATGTATACGATTTATCCTTTCGTAATATTTTACATAGATTATATAGTTAATCTTTTCTTTATCTTGTTTGATTTAAACTGATCTCGGTGTAAAAAAAGTTTTTAGTTGAAGCTACAGAAATGACATATTTTTGACACTAGAAAGATAGGAAGAAAGTAGAAATAATGGAAGGTATCTAAACTAAGCTATCAATTACAACCAGTGAAGAATGGAAGCAAAATGTTTCAGGCGGTAAATATTCAATTTCTTAAGGATTGTATCAGAAAAAAAATATTTCACGGAGTGATTATAGATTCACACACACACATATATATATAATGTGTGTGTGTGTAGAGAGAGAGAGAAAGAGAAAGAGAGACAGAGACAGACATACCGGCAGACAGACAGACAGACAGCAGACAGTCATAGATAGATAAATATAAAGATATAGTTATATAAATTAAAACGCGAAGAAAAGAATTACGCTTGTTTACTCCTGTGTTTTCATACCATATTCAGCTAAGAGACTTTATCACTTTCTGACAATGTAACGTGTTAATGAGTGTATACCTTCACATTCTCTTCCACATATTCAGGAACAGACCTTCCCGATGTCGCTGTTAGTTTTGCTGCTGATCATCTCCTGCTGGACACCAGGTGGATTTTAATACATTATATATAAACGTGTGTGTGTGTGTTCATAAACATATTGAGTGTTTTAGATGGACTAAAATGTTATACATATAAATATATATACTAGTTGGTTACCTGTTCGATGAACGGAGTGTCAGAGAGAGAGAGAGAGAGAGAGAGAGAGAGAGAGAGAGAGAGAGAGAGAGAGAGAGAGATGCATAGTTATCACCTGTGGAAAGAGATTTTAGTCATCACCGGAGGAAAAATAACCTGTGGAGAAAGATATTATTTATCACCAAACGAAAAAACTTTGCACTGACCTGTTTATAACACTTGTTTGTAGACCACTTGTAGTCACCCTTATTTGCTTTAATAGCTGAGGCTTTGTATCGTTCTAACGCACGATAATGCAGTGGGCCGTGCATGGCACGTGCATGACACCAGGGAAAGCAGCTATCAGCTGACCTATGAGACACCTATCTAGGTTGGTCAAGGATATTCAAGCAGTATGCGAGAATCTTACTCTTCCTGTCCTCAGTTAACGTAATAATCCTGGACACTGAAGATATTTGAAATCCCAGGTACGAAATTACCAGCGCAGGCTTTAAAATTGATTTATCAGGATGTACAACAAATCCCAATTTGTCAAACAAAGTGACGGTATCAATGATATTTTGTGTGCAGGATTCAATCGATGTACCCACTAACAAAGAATCGTCAAGACACCCCGTGGATATATGACCCCAGCTGTGTAATGTTCCATAGATAGGTTCTGTTAGTTTGGTGAGACTTCTTGGTGCCATTCGGGTAACAGATATACTGGTACAAATCATCGACCCATTTAAACTTTACACATTTTTGGTCTTGAGATGCAATGGGCACACTGAAATAAGCATTATAGATGTCTATGCTTGCCATATAGCAATTGGGCGTGATTAGCGTCAATGCCTTGTTAAAGGTTTCCATCCTAAATTTCTTATAGAGAACATAATTGTTTAAACTCTTAAGATTTAAGATAACCCGAAGAGATCCATCTTTCTTCTCCCTAGCAAAAAAGCCTGACACAAACTCGCCCCGTTCTGGTGTCGTTTTCCTAATAAGTTTATACGAAGCTAACTTAGCTATCTCATCATTTACCCTTGTTATTTGCTCTAAGGAACATGATTATGTGTTTGGTATTTAAAGCTATGCTCTGGTTCAGCAATTAATTCTACACGAGTCCGTTCAACCATTTCTAAGATATTGCGATCACTTGTTATTCCTCCCCATTCTGTGATGCAATGTCTAATTTGGCCACCTTCAAAAGTGAAGTTTTTTAGAGAGTAAATATTCTCTCACTTGCTCTATGTTCGTGAACAGAGCACTGACCTGCGACTTTAATGATTTTTGTTCATTCTGTATTTTAGGGCTAAGGGGCGAGAGGCGGTCTGTTTTGCTCTCCCCCTCCCCCCTCGTCCTAAAAAAGGACCGGAAGGTGTTGACCGTTTGAACCGAAATTCTTGTTGTAGAGACGCAGTTACTCGCCTGTGCTCTCGCGCGTCTTCCAGGCTTTGCTTAATGTCATCGCCGTAAAGAAGAGTATTCGAAGCCTCGTTGTTGTGTCACAAAGCTTACTGTCATCGCCGTAAAGAAGAGTATTCGAAGCCTCGTTGTTGTGTCACAAAGCTTACTGTCATCGCCGTAAAGAAGAGTATGTGAAGCCTCTGTTGTTGTGTCACAAAGCTTACTGTCATCGCCGTAAAGAAGAGTATTCGAAGCCTCGTTGTTGTGTCACAAAGCTTACTGTCATCGCCGTAAAGAAGAGTATTCGAAGCCTCGTTGTTGTGTCACAAAGCTTACTGTCATCGCCGTAAAGAAGAGTATTCGAAGCCTCGTTGTTGTGTCACAAAGCTTACTGTCATCGCCGTAAAGAAGAGTATGTGAAGCCTCTGTTGTTGTGTCACAAAGCGTTTTAAAACCAGGAGAAAGCACGTAGCATGAGGTCACGGCGTTGACTTGCGACAAACTTGTGAGTATGGCCCAACAGGATCATGGCATCTGTAAGGCGTGTAAGCCGTTCAGGTAAATCACACGGGTTGTATTGTATACTGCTATATTAAATCAACTAATAACTGTGGAAATGGTCGATGTTTCAGAATTAAGTAACACAGGTTAACAGTAACTGAAAGTAAAATGTACATATGTATATGCAAAGTTAAGAAAATTGTAATGTGATAAAAGGCACAAACTTCATGCAAATGGCAAAGCGCTGATAATCCTCATTGAAAAAGGTAACGCAATTAAGTCCACAGGTGAAAGGAAGAAATTCACGTCCGGCTAGCTCGGTGATTTCCAGCGAAGTGGGTAGCGGCACCTCCTGCGGTTCTCGAGTTACACCGTAGAGCCTGACGGATGGTGAGATAAAATTAAATTATCTCAATACAGGCTTGGTAGGTCCTGACATAGATTTACTTTTCTCGCATGTTAGGATAAACATGTGAGTCAATTATGAAACAGTTACAAATGTTTCTATCTTTCTCCCTCCAGTCGAGCCAGCGTGTAAATCATTGAGAGAAGGTCAACTAGGAACCTTGAGCTGTGCAGCCGACACAACAGGATGTCCTAGTAACACCTCATTGTTTTGGAAAGCTGGCAAACAAGCTGTTGCTCAATGTGTCTCTCAAAGATGTAATGTCAGTTACAGCGGCTTCTCTGCTACCATCGATTCAGCAACGTCTACACTGACCATCTACAACGTGTCCAGGACTGACCCCTTCGACATGGAGGTCAAGTGGATATGTGAACAGTGCCGTGGCTACCCAATCACTGCCTGTAATAAGCTGGAAGTCTATGGTGAGTTCCCACATAGTACTCATTTTTTTTTCAATTTTTATAACCCCTTTCCATTTTTTCCCGTTTCTATTACTGATAGACTTGAGGTATTGCCAGTAAAATGTTTTAGACCCCATTGATGTTTTGTTTTTGTTTTTTCGATTGGTCTATGTCTTTTATCATCTGTGTTACTCTTGGGCGTTAGAAACTTGTGTTTTCTTTGCTTTTTTATACTTCCTGGTCGACACAGACACTTATGCAAAGATCAGGCATACTGTGTTTAGTATCGATTGATGTTTTTAGATCTAGTGCTTTGTTTTTAAATCTTACAATCCTTGATTGTTTTGTTTTTTTAAACTGAAATCATTTTTTGTGATAATAGTTCATTTTTGCCATACCAGTTACCTGCAGAAATGTAGAAATGGTGTTGAAGATCATGCATTAAATAAAACGTGATAAAGTGTAAAGCTCAGTCATATTGGAAATGAAGAGTTCTCGGACGATGTTATAACAGAAAACTAAATAGATCCCCTATATGGTTTGATAGCATCTTGCCTCAGACCATGTTTTCATCTGTTTCACTAAATATCTTTTAGTAAATAAAAAACACTATTGAAGAAATGCAAACTTTACATTGATACAGATGTATCTCCTCCACAGCCACACAACTTCATGAAGAAAAGTAAACTTACAACAGTAACAGATATAATCTCGCCAGAGCCATACATATACACAAACGAAAAGCAAACATTACAATAGCAGATATCTTTTCTACAGCCAAAGAACTATAGTAAGAAAAACAAATGTTACGGCTATTTAACGGTTATTGAACGGTTCATCTCCTCCAGAGACACTCAAAGTATAGTTTTACAATACGGGTGTACAGAACCTTGAAACTTTGGGAAGAGCACGCTAAGCTATCACCAAATATTTCAATGACGCTTTTGTCTTGACATTTCAGTGGAGGAGGCAAAATTTCATTTATATTTTTTTTCAGTTTTTCTCTTCACTAAAGTATAAAACAGGTTTTCTCTGCATATTTATATGTAGGAAAATAATATATGAATCTGGGGCGGGGGTGGGGGTGGAAACAAAGAAGAAATAGTAAAAAAAAATACTTCTTCACGCGATGTCCATACGCCTTTACTTTTTTTCTGGATAAAAAGAAATGACATACATGTACAAAGTGTAACACAGCAACTGGAACAACGCTGCCAACCTGTAAGGAATCTCATATCAAACTATCCAGCGCCAGTGGAGGAAGTATACCTGATACCTCTAGTGCTCTGAGTCTCTCGGCCAGTCGCGACTCTGTATTGTCTGAACCGCAGGCCACCAGTGCTAAAATATGTCCCCCCTCCCTCTCTCTCCCACTCTCACTCTCTCTCTCTCTCTCTCTCTCTCTCTCTCTCTCTCTCTCTCTCTCTCTCTCTCTCTCTCTCTCTCTCTCTCTCTTCCTCCACCCCTCCCTCCCTCTCTGTCTGTCTGTCTCTCTCTCATTCTTCTCTCTCTTTCTCTCTCTCAAATTAGAAGGGTCAAAACAACACACTTGGAGGACAACATTGTTAATTCAAAGAATCCAAAAGACGAGTGAGTGCCTGTAAATAGCATCATACAGAGGCTAAAAAGAATAGGCACACACTTTAATAATAACGGGATATAAAAAGAAGAAAAAAACACAAATTTGAAACATAAATTAAGAGGATTCCACTCAGGCCAAGAGAGGAACCACTTCCATCTTCCATTTCAGAGGGAAATTCCACGTGAGATTTCTATGAATGCAAAGTTTTCCATCACAGAGATCAAATCTACTGGGCAAAACCGCGGCCTAAAATACTGACAGTGAGTAAAGTGTTCAGTGACCGCCCGGAGAATCATGATGATAAGAGCAGTGACGGTAATGTGAGTACAGCTGTGACAATAACCATGCCCGAGCTTGTGAATACAGTGTGTAATTACGGAGCGGGAAATCTCTCCTCTTGTCGGGATAAATGGAAAAGGTATACCACACGGGGTTTTTTAATCAGACAGCAGGTATACAGGTATACCAGTAGAGTTTGTATCTGCTCCCCCACACAGAGATGTCGGTCGCGAGTATCAATTTAGTCATCAAGACAGGCATGATTTACAATAAACCCTTTGGGACTTGGACAATTTAATATCATTCATAAAGTGCAGCTTGAACATGGTCAGTTTTTATCAAATGTTATAGGAAGACTGGAAGAAAGATGGGTCATGAGATAAATATTGAATTTATGCAAACTTAATGATCATGCGTTGTCTGAGGAAAGTTTGAACTTGAAACCTCAAACCACGCCGTTCGTCTTATGAGACCAAATTGTTGTTTTGGTTCAGTGAACATTTTCTGAGTCTATTATGACTTTTTTAATACAAAGTTTCATCGTAGATTCTTAAGGTTTAAAATTTAGGGCCGACTGGGAATTTATATGGTGCTCCTTGAATTTTCACAACAGTTTTGAAGGTTCCCCCAGGATAATTATAATTTCTGGCCTACTTCGGTACAGTCAGAGATCTACTCATATGATATCTTACTTACTGCATATGACACTAATAAACTGAATAAGATTGAAACTTCACGGTACATAAGACAGTCTCCGTTTCACTTTTAATATCCACAAAAATATTTCACCCCCGTACAAGCAATAGTTATTTGGCTTCCTTTTAAACTCGCTAACTGTGTGTGTGACCTTTACTCTGAGGAAAAATGCGAAGCTAAAGACTTTGATCTTGAGCATTACCCAGATCTTTTATAACTATAAATGATTTGTCACAGATAATAGGGAATTCAGTGTCGGTTTTTCCTGGGCTGGAGTTTGGGTTCAATTTGTATACGTGGTTAGAAATCTCACAGAATATAGCGCTGAATTCCTCAAAAGGTCAATGGGATTCTTTTATCCCGGTCTGTCGTTAAATTTAAGAAGATTTAATTTGGCATTCTCAGAACATAGATAACGTTTTTATAAGTATTCAACCATGCACATTCTCGATTACTAATTGCACGGATGCATGTTCTGAAAATTTTGTCTCAAATAAGATAGAATATGGTGTCGGGTTTGTCTGGGCTGTAGTTTAGTGTCTGTTTTAATTCGCGGTTACAAATTATACGGAATACTTGGCTGAAACCCTCAAAAGGTCAATGGGATTCTTTTATTCAAGAAGATTTAATTTCATGTTTTCGAAACATTGATAAGGTTTTTAGAAGCATTGAACCCTGCTCGTTCGCTATTACAATTTACACGAGTGCCTGCTCTGAAAAAGGTTGAGCAGTGGTATGAAATAATCAATAGCAACTTGATCGCACAACACAAATGAATGTCTTTACGGATATTAATTGCAAGGAAGTGCTAGCTGCTCTTCTTTGCTTAAAGTTTTTTGTGAAAAAGTACTGAACCCCATATTTTATGGTATACAGACAATGCGACAATGAATAACTCACAATAATAGATTCACAGCAATGCACATTTCCGGTAAAAAATAACGTTGTCGAGGATAGAGGATCTCTATAAGCGCGATATGGACTGGCGGCTGAATCAATCTGTATTTCAACAGATCAATTTGATCTTTGGTCAATTTCAAGTTGATCATTTTGCTTCACTGTTAAATAATCAGGTCGCCATAAACGGTCCAAAACAGGTCTCCAAATATGTGTCATGGAAAGCTGTTCCGGGTGCTTGGACCTTTGATGCCATGTTACTGGATTGGTCGTTTTTTCAAAGGCCGTATGCTTTTATTCCGTTTAGTTACTCCCAGTTTTTCTTGCTTTTGATTCCGTCAATGTGGACAATTCTAAGCTGGCGGCCTCAAATATTTCAGATGCTCTTAAGCAATTTTATTCTGCTCAATCTCCAACAACCAGTTCTACAATAACCAAAGTTTCCAAATCTTCGTCACCCGCTTTTCCCCAAATGGAACTATTGGCCCTTCTCTTATCAGGACACGCTTCTAACACAGAGGCGTTCAGGACCAGTCTGCCTCAGCCATCCTCTTAACTTGGTGACCAACAACTAGGAAATCATGCAACGATTATTTTAGGAAGTGGAAACAATTTTGTGATCGGAAACACATTGATCTCCTGCACCCTACTAAGTACACACTTTTAGACTTTCTGACTGACTTGTTTAGTACTGGTACAAGCTATTCGTGATCACCATTTGCTGCTTTTATCGTAGACAGACTTCAGCCTCTCTGATAAAGACATTTTTGCACGGTGTTTTCAATAACAGGCCTAGCATCCTCGATATATCTCTAGATGGGATGTTAACACTGTGCTCAATTATTTGAAACGCATCTCTCTTACAAAATCAATATCTCTGAAATTGTTGCCGTGTAAAACCTTATTCGTTTAGTTGTCCTCGCAACAAGGCCAATTTTTCATTGCATTTTCAAGTATATATATATATATATATATATATATATATATATATATATATATATATATATATATATATATATATATATATATATATATATATATATATATATATATATATATATATATATATATATATACACTTTTATGGACATTGTATTCATCTTCCCTACCAGTTCCTCTCGTTTCTTACTGATACTGGACCTGCCTCCGGAGGAGTATAGGCAAGAAAACCAGTCACAAATAAACTTCCCGCCAGACCCTCTTTAGCTAGTCTGTGGTCTCTAAAAATCTTTCTTTATTTAGTCAGCATGTATTTCATGAATGATAAAAGCGTAGAGTTTTTGATGATACCATTTCTCTGTTTGGCACCATCAAGAAACTCTGAAAGCAGTCCTATGTAAATCTCTGAATCTGGCATATTTACCATTTCTGTTTCATATGTGCTGTTCTTATTTTTTTATTTTCTATGCTTTTCCTTCATAATTAAAAAAATATGACGCTGATGGCCTTAACTGCTATTTGGTAGCATCGAGCCACGGTACAAGAAGAGACTGACAGTGATTGAAATATTTGAGCTTCTCAAGAGTTACTATGACTGCTTTACCATCCATTATGATGTAGTTTCTTTTTTTCTTCACTTTTTCTTTACTTTTGATTTCATTCCTTTTTTTTTTCAGTGCTCTACTGCTCACTTATCATCAGAATAAAGAGTCAATTTCTACAAAATTGAAGCAATTGGATTCGCATAAAATAAGAAGAAACTCATTTCCCCTCCAAATCCTAAAATCTACATGGTGGTTCTATGAACATGTTTGAAGAAGAGATCCATTTTTATCGGCCCCAATGTCGCCTTGACTGTTTTATGAAAAACATCCACAGAAGTAGAGGCAGACCAACAGCATCACTATCAGTGACACTAAATAACAACCTGAAAAAAATTCAACGACCGAATTAGGCTCACAGGCCACAATGATCTTTTAATGGTGTATATAAAAGGGACAAATTATCACAATATTATTCATATCAAATTTCTCTTTACCTCAAATCGTTTCTCCCCCAGCCCCACCAGAGAGCCCGTCCTGTACAGTGAGGGAAGACACCGAGTCTGGAGATATCAAGTCTGTCAATGTCTCCTGCTCTACCAGTAAAGTTTATCCAAAGGCCAGGTGTAGGTTCTTCAGAGAAAAGGATGTGAGTTATGATTTATGGTTGTATAGACTTTGTTTTGTATGTTTTATTCATACTTCTGTTGTTAGGTGGTAAGAGTATCACATCAATGTTTTAAACCATGCCAACTTCTTGAGGAAAGACAAATATCAACAAAAATCATGGACTGAAGTTAATTCAGTAGTTTGGTCTACTTGATGGATCTTATAATCTTACTCACTCCTTATCATAATTTTTCTTGTTGCAGTAGTACATGTGTTTGGTCTTTTTTTATTCACAAAAACCTGTTACAACTTCAGTTATCATGGATAAAGTTTCTAAGTATCCTTTAGATAATTCCTTTTTGGTATGTGTATATTTATTTTAATTATATTTTTGTCATCCATCTCTTGGTTAGAAATTTCTCGCAGTTAGAGATGGATGAAGCAAGCAAGCACCATTAACAGGAGAAGTATATTTTAAAATTTCTGAACAAAGTGTAAACACAGACAAGTGTGGGTTTTGTGGGCGTTGAGCCCAAATACAAATACAGTGGATCGTCTCACTTAAAAGTTTTAAACTGATGGAAAAAGATATTACATCAAAGAGGTGGTACTAAATTTATTGAAGGGTTCCTTACAACAAAGTGAAAGACAAATGTGTCTGAAACTAAAGATAAGAGGTGGTTTTGAGAGATACATTGAGCTGAAATTTTAGTTAGAGGTGATATGTTTTGTTTATTATTACTTCACTTAAACTGATATTGTAAAGTAAAAATAAACAACTAAAATAAAAGCTTCTTGAAAATATTGTAATAGAAACATGCAAAAAGGACCAGTTTTGGATTCTTTGAAATTTACTAATTAATCAATATAAAAAAGAGTAAGAACTGGAAATATACGCTGTGTAGCAGGCATGACTAGGCAATATCATGCGGTAATTTGTTCAAATGGCTTCAGGAAAAAAAAAGAAGTTTGACATTGATCTTGTAAGGAAAAACTTGGGAAAGATCTTGCGTTGGAGGAACTTCTGCAGTATAAACATTCATATAGTGTTGGTGATGTTGTAGGATTGCTAGGAACGAATTTGATGATTAGGAAAGGGGATTTAGAGGAGTCAAGGTCTGTGAAGAGGAAACATGACATATCTATCTATGGAAGAAAGGTATGGAATAAAATACTGATACGATGAGAGATTTACATATATGTGGGTGCAATCACTAAAAACGAAAATAGAGATGGTGCCTAGAGAAAGGAAAATGTCTTACATGTTATAAAGAACAACATAAAAGCTGCATTCGGATATATATATATATATATATATATATATATATATATATATATATATATATATATATATATATATATATCGTCGATGTCATTCACAAACCGGCTACATGCAGGAGTAAACTGAATTCATCTAAAACTGAGTTATACAGGTAATGTTTTTGAGGTACATTAAGCTTTAAAGAGCAATAGGATATAATTAAAATCGTTTCTGTCGAAAATATTGCATTAGGTAGTTCTAGAGAGCATGTAGCCGGCTTGTGAATTACAAGTACAGTGCAGTTGTCCGTCTTACCCCATGTGGCCGTTTTTAGCCCGACACTTTTAGGTCGAAGTATGACGCGCGGTAGTATGTAGCTGGTCTAGCGGCTTTATTTCAACGTGAAATTTGTGTATACGAGCTTGTTTCTCTCTCTCTCTCTCTCTCTCTCTCTCTCTCTCTCTCTCTCTCTCTCTCTCTCTCTCTCTCTCTCTCTCTCTCTCTCTCTCTCTCTCTCTCTCTCTCTCTCTCTCTCTCTCTCTCTCTCTCCTAATCTTCATTGTTTTATTGTGACATTACGTTCGATTCATAGACGAACACTGAAGAGAGATTTTAATGGAAAGGTAAACGATACTTACCAAGTTGAAGTTTGCTGTATATTCTACGGACCCATTAATATTCACCGAGGTCAATTGAGATAGGCTGGTCACGCCCGTGGAGGCTCACACTTTAAAGTTGTTAACTATTATGATTCTAATGTGGTCTATGATGCTGACATATCATTACAGACAAATACGTACGGGAGGGTGCAATCAAATTAGATAAGGGAGGGCAATTGACCTCGATGAATATTAATGGGTCCGTAGAATATACAGCAAACTTCAACTTGGTAAGTATCGTTTACCTTTCCATTCTACGGACCTACTTAATATTCATGAGGTCACTTGAGACTTCAAAGACATAACAGTTAACACAACTTATACTATCAGGGCAATGTGCCACTGTCCACATCGTGTGAAAAAATGCGTTTCACATAATTAAGTTGTAATGGGGTCCAGAATCACATGTCGTTGAGATGTTAAGATTGCAGAATAAACTATCAGATAACTATATCAGAAGATATAAGAATATATTTATATACAAAGTCATCATGATACGATAATAGAAAATGATGCGTTCATATTGAACGAAAAAGGAAATGAAAAGTTCAATACTGAAGATCAGATAGTGAACATCATGGGTCATAAGCATTAAATTGCAAACAGATTAATATTCAAGTAGACTGGTATAAATTTATAATCTTCGGCTAAGACGTGTGTATGTATACGTACACATGCCACCAGTAATCCATCAATCAGTTGAAACATTATGTGTAAAACGCCGTAAAAGCATGTCGTGTGCCAATGTATTAACCTAGTATATAGTATATCTAGGTACAAAAGAGAGGTGACATAAATGCCAAACTCACAGTTTACATTAACTTTCTTATAAGACATCATGACATAGCATTTATTTAGCCTTGCCGGAATATGCTGGATTAATTGAAAATAAGACGATAGTTGATATGTAAATAAAGAGTTGCAAATGATATGATACCTCGATATAAGTGAGGTAGTACATAAATGTGCAGTTCACAGGACATATTGGTCCACAATGCATCGGTTTGGAAACATCACGACGCTGCATGGGAATTAGCAGAATTCGGCTGTAGCAGAATTAAGTTATAAGATATATTGATATAAGCAAAGGGTGGCCTCAATGTGTAGCTTACAGGACATATTGGACCAGAATTATTGGTGTGGAAACATCATGACGTTGCATGGGAATTAGCAGAATCTGCTATAGCACTATAAACTCGTAAGATATAATTTTTGATATAACTAAATTTAGCCACAGGATTAAAGTCCAGTAATAGAAAAAGCATGACATTGCATTCGGCTCTTAAAACGTAGAGTCTCCTATCGCTATGAGGTTTCTAGTTATGGCATAGAACTGTTCTGCGTGTGAGGCAGCAGTAGGCAAAGTACAGAGAGGAGAGTTGTGTTGATGCCCACTGTATTTGGATTTGACGAGCCTAGTCTATCAGATCGATATATCAGGATCAAAGTAAATTAATGATCTAGAAATTTAGATTCAATGATCTAATCTTTCAAATCAATGTATAATCATCATTCACATCAACTACTAACGGTGTCATGGTTTATTCAAGATTATCACTGCTCATAACCGCTGCATCAAAACAAGCTGCGTCCGCTACCTGAGTCGCGTCATTATGTTATTGCCAACTCTCTGGGTTTGCGGTGAAAAACGTTCAAAAGTCTGCGAAGACTTCCATCCAATCGAAGGTAAAACATAGGCGGTATCTGAGTTAACCGCAGCCTTTGTGGCCACAGCAGCCCGGCTACTGTGTGCGGAGTACTTAACCGTATCAATCCGTGCCTCTGCCAGGAGCTGTTTGAAGACTTTGAACCATTTACTAAAAGTCTTGAGACTAACTGTCTTACGTCGGAGAGATTACACTCACCAAATAATTATTTATCAGACAATCTTTTGTGCGAGTCAAATAAAAAGTTCCTACTCTGTGGTGATGCTGTGTTTAGAAGATCATCTAGCACAAGAGATGCTCCTTACTTAGTACAGACAAAGAAGTTAAATAAAGTGATGCGATGGTTTGCACCCGTTGCCGAGTTGTGAGGGCAATAAGCATGGTCGGTTTGAGACAGTGTCTACGCTAAGGCAAATCGATATCATCCCCAGTAGGATTTAATGTAATTCAGAATTACTGAAACATCCAAAAAATGCTTTTATATTTTAGGTATTTGGGGGGGGGGAGTGTTGGTGAAACTCACCTTTCATAAACAATTTCAATAGTTGTCTACTTTTTCAGTCAATGTCAACTAAGGGGGACACTGCTGACTAAGCAGAATTGATACCACTATAGCTGTATCTGTTATCTACCATTATATTGCAGAAAGTACATCAATAACTTTGCGCCCCCTGATCCTGAGTCCTTTTGTCTGAGATGACAAATGTTATGAAATCACTTTTATATTGTTAGTGTGTAGAATTTCCTCAGGCTGGCGTAATGGTGTAACACTTTTTGCTCTACGCCATCCTTGGCTAAAATCAGCCTGAAATGAGACAAGTCATCATGTGTAGTCTATCAGCTATCGGGTGTCTCTCGATGGGTTTCCTGGGGTGAATCGAAGAGAGGAGAGTTTAACATGATAGCTGAGCTGATTAGCATGGTCTGAAGAGTGGGATGTCACGGATATGAACAAGAATGTGGCAGTTATAAAACTGGCTGCAAAGGCTTTGCGATCCCATGAGAACTGATTTGAGGTCTAAAGCATTGCTGTGCAATTTATGTTTTGTGTTGAACCAAAACTACTGACTAGTGTCTGAATTGCCTAGGTGTGCCCCTTATTCCAATGTGCAGGAGTCTGTATTCAAGAAAAAATGAGGGTTAGGCATGCTCCCTGGTTTTGTGGAACTGATTCTCTCAGGGGGTCACCACCACATTTCAGTCTTACATTCTGGTGTGATGCATTGATCAAAATTATAAAACTGATGTTTTAAGGCTTGTATTTTCGTCATTGCCATATCTCTGTGAAATAACTGGCCCTAAGGAACTGCTGTCAGTGAGCCAATTAATCTTGCCAGTTGACGGTTTAATGGGCGTCTTATTGGTGAGGCTCGCCAGTATGTTCTTTTTCGCTTTGCCCAATGATACCATCATGGCTCTAGAGTCTAATACCAATCCCAAGTGGAATAAAGTTTGGCTTAGAATAGGAGAGGATGTGTCTGAAATGTGAATCCGAAAGATTGGATGAGCGATCTAGTGTACTGTACGTTCTTTGCATGTATCAAAGGAGGCGCCCTGAAGGTATAAATCATCAATGTAAACCGTAAAATGTATGCCTGTAACCTAAAATAATCCAGGACAGGTTTCATGATTTTGATGAAGACCCTTAATGAATCTTTAAAACTTTGCGGTAATGCATGAAAAGTGTATGTTATTTTGTGAAATTCAAACTTTGTGCTGCATTCATGATTAGGAAGCGTAAAATAAGCATCCTTTAAATCTAAACAGGTCATGTATCAGTTGTTTCGCATCTACTGAAGGACACGTATCAAGAGTTTTCATCTTAAACTGACTAGATAAAACATATTTGTTGGGTTACTTGACATTAAGATTCATCCTAAACTTCCTATCATCAGACACTAAAGTGCTCTCCCCCCTTAGAAAAAAGAAAAACAGTATGAATAAAGTCTCCAACTTCAGTGCGCATAATTATCTCAATGATGATTTTCTCTTCTAAATCTATAAGTCTAGTGTTTCCTCATAGCCTCAGTTTCAATTACGTTTGATTTAAACTCACTGGGCCTAAATTTTTTCCTCTGGGTATGTTTAAAGGCGCGCTACCAGCTCTTGTCTGGCTGGTGCGAAGCATTGTCATATACGCCGAGGGCCCCTGTCAGCAGCTGTTGCGTAGAAGGAGAAGTGCTGCTATGGTCACCTGCTTTCGACCAGGCTTGTGCCAGGGCTTTGCAAAAGAATTTTCTGGACATTCTGCAGGCCCTTGTCATGCCCTTTGACAGCTGAGGATATTTGTTGGTAGATTGAGGGTTTCACTCCAGTACTTATATCCGCTCACAGTTGGAGAGAAGCCTGACATCAGCATCCAACTTTGCTCTCGTCTCTTTATGAAGTCGGTGGGCCAGGACTTTCTTGATATTTTCTGCTACATCATGATTGATTTCAATCTGACCCACCTTGAACACACCTGTCAGTGGTCGTAGGACAGGGATGCTATCCGAGTTAGCGGATAAGTTAAAATGCAGCATTTCTGATTGAGGCAACGACGGGCCCACTTTGGGGGGGTGGGGGGGTGCGTCGCCTGATGCCAGAAGATGAGGTATGGGACAGGAATGTTGGGGCTCGACAAGGGTTGTGTTTTGAGGAAAATAAGTATGCATAAGCCCTGGGTCTGTGTCTACAGTCCCTTGTTTACATTCTTCATTGACATCAAATGATTCTATTAATTATGCGACCACATGTAACATTCTCGTTACAAGGGATAAGTGTTCCTCGATTCTTTGCAGCTCCTGATGCAGCTCCACCATGATGAAGACCAGAAAGCTCAATTCCTTATGACAATAACAATAATAACAACAATAAAACCGAGCAAGTATATAAAGTATAGAGAATTATATACTGAAGAGAACAGCTGAATTACTCATAGTTCTTTATCCATGCTTCTACCACAACACAAATGTAACGTATTTATTAATTCATCAAACCCCGGACAGACAAAAAGCATTATTGGGACGTGATAACATTGAAAGCATTAAGGCAGGACTGTTATAGTTGACGGTCTGCCTCTGTTCGTATAATCTCCATATCTGAAAATTACAACAAAGAATTTTATGTTAGAGAACAATCTTGTAGCCTCTAAACCTTTCTTAATCAACCAAGGTTTTCCCGAAATACATAAATCGCAGTCTTTGCCATGCTCAGTCACTAGATGAAGTGGCACGTTACGTCGAGACAAGTTTTAATGAGCTCTATTGCACCTGTGAAATAAGCAACCAGAATGATTATTCTTTGTCAACAGAGCAATTCAATCTCTTCAAAAGTTTCTTTTAGGCAAGTAGGTTGCATTATTTAGAATTATTCATGTTTCGATTTCATTCGTTCTGAAGCATAAAATATGAGGCATCGAGGAGCAATTTAGCTTTATGATTTTACCAAAGTATATAAGCTTTAGCATTTAAAGGCAATTTATTACATGGCTGATGACATTGCATGTTTATCACACGCATTAAAACATGTAGCCTTCTAATTCAGTTTAAACAATGATTGAATTGTGAGCTGCTAACTGAAGCAGTTAAGCTGGAGCATTCGGTAACGGTATAAACCACTGATTGAATAGCATGTTATTATCTGAAGCACAGAAGCCGTAGCAATCGGAAGTAAATTATACAGCTGATTAAATAGCATGTTTCTAACCGAAGCACATAAGCCGTAGCATACGGACATAATTTATACAACTGACTGAATGACATGGTTTTATTCGAAGCACATATACATAAGCTGCAGTAATAGGAAGTAGGTTAAACCATTGGTTGATTGGACCAGTTTAAACATCTGATTAACATGCATGTTTCAGGTCCGAAGCACATAATCTGTAGCATTCGGGGCAATTTAGCAACCGGTGCATTTGCTTCCTTTCACTCTTTTATGTTCCGAAGCACAGAAGATGTAGCATTCGAAAGCAGTCTAGACAACTGATTGAATTGCACATTTAAGCTGTAGCATTCGGGGCAGTTTAGATAACTGGTGCATTTTCTTTCTTTCACTCTTTTATGTTCCGAAGCACAGAAAATGTAGTATTCGAAAGCACTTTTTTTTTTTAACTGGTGCATTTAAATCGGTTGTACTAATATGAAATTGCCTCTTGTAGTCATACATTCAACAAGCATTACAAGTGTTGTAAACAAATACATGTGTTATAGTTGTTATGTTTAAAAGATTGCAGCTCTTAATCAGTTGAAACACTGAGGGAGAGAGAGAGAAAGACAGGTCCAGTTGTGTTGTAAATTGAAATAGGAAAGAAACCAAGGTCAAGTGTCAGTCTATGGGGCTTGTATCAGACACTTCTTTCTTTTCTCTCTCTCTCTCTCTCTCTCTCTCTCTCTCTCTCTCTCTCTCTCTCTGTTTGTGCCTGCGTATGATAGGAACTTCACCAACCGCAAGCTTATTTGCTTTGGTAAAATCATAAAGCTAAATTGCTGATCACCTCAAACATGTTGGTATTGAGTTTCCCCTGAGGGACTGTAAAATGCCGCCTCACGTTCAAGTCACCGGGCGGCCGTGACGGGCCTGTCCCTAGCTGACCATTCTGATAACGAATCGACGGGCTGTGTGGAGGTCACTGAAGACAAACGCACACATGTCTTTGTCTCCGCTACAAGGTGTGATACCTGAACTCTTTCGCTATCGTGAGAAAATAACTGTTAATGGCTTTGCGAGGAAAGGAAGAGAGAAATACCCAACAAGGGTGCCGGTGAAAAAGAGAGAAAGAGCGGCAGAAAGAATGAAACTCTGTAGACTTTCTGATTTTGGATTCCATATGCACTTGGTTTTGCGACGGGGCAAGTGATTAAACATAGATTTTAGGTACAATGCATAATATCTTGATGATCAAAGCTTAATGAAACATAAAGAAAAGATCCAAGGGTCCTGTTAAAAGATTGTCGTTATAGTTGAACTCAAACAAGGTCAAGACCCAAAGACACAGATCATCAGCATTTTAACTGTCATATCCCTAACGTTAGTAATAACCAGAGGAATATGAAATGAACAATTACCGGTATGCAATATGATTGTATATCTAACATGCAAGGATATCTATTGGTGGTAATATTGAACGTCACAAACCAGCTGGGGTGGTGACATTCAGCCCTGAATAAGGGAGATCCAGATCTTGAAGGGTAAAAAGTAAAATGTATTTTTAGATACTTACATGAGTCACCGTCATGAATAATGAGAAACAAAAAGAAAAGAAAAGTAAATGCGTTTGAACGTTTGAAAACAGCACAAGAACATTCAACCTGAAACAAGTTCTAGAAAGTTTCCGCTAGAATCTAGACCTAGAGCGAAACAATGTGAACTCCTGGACGGACCAACGCAAAAGTGAGTCTCCACGGGCGTGACCAGCCTATCTCAAGTGACCTCATGAATATTAAGTGGGTCCGTAGAATGATAATTAATTTTTTATTATTATTATTTTATTTTTTGGTATCTCAGGCGTGTAGTAGTGCGTAATTTTAAATGAATTTTAGGACACTTAATTAAAACCCAAGAATATTATAACTATTGCCAGAGAGTGATTGTGCGCCTTTTCGTCCCTTACTATGCGCTCTCATTGATCCATTTCTTGTTTTTTTTTCTTTGGTTTAGTTTTTTTTTTTTTTAATTGAAAGAGCGGTGAGAGACGAAACCAATATGTGTAGCAGACTCATAAAATAAGTGTAGGTGCGGATTTGAGGGGTATGAAGATAATTACAGAGTTGAAAAGGTCTTTCAATGCCTGTCACGTTGGTGAAAGAATTATTTTTTTATATATGGATTAAGATTTAAGCTATAGCTCTCCAAAGAACCTTGATGAATGTTTACAATCTCTATTATTCAGAGAAAAAAATGAGAAAAACTTATTTTAAGTTACTTTTTTATACTTAGAAAAATATTGTGTGAAAAGCTACCAGTTATTTACTTATGGAGTTTAATTTATGTTGTATCAATGTTTTTGTGGTTGGGTCAGGTGACGTCAATTTTTACTCTATAAATTAAATTGTCATTTTTCTCCTGTTGACTCAGTCCGTAACTACATTCATTTTGTCAGACCGCTAGACATATTATTTACGGTCATTTTACTCAAAATTATCTTAAAATATTAGTTAGATTCAAATAGCTATTTTAGTAATAATTCAACAACCCATTCACCACAGGGTGTTATCAGTCCTTTGCTACACGCTCCAGGCTTGTACTGGGCGTCATATTGCAAACAATTAATAGATTACTACTCATGCCAGACATGCGCACTCATTCTGTCAGTACCTTTCAAGTCACAAAGAACATGGGATTGAAATTTATTAACTTGGTTTACAAATTGTCATAAACTGGATGATAATCCACTGGGATCACGGCTTTCAGAGAATGGAGGTGCTGCTATTTCTCCTTCTTGATTTTCTGAGAGTTGGAGTACAGCGGTTGTGGTTCCTTTATTCCATCCCAGCTGGATTGGTTTCAACTTTAGGAAGGTATACGGTTCATTTGTGTGATTGAGCTTAAATGAAATTGTTTTGTCGGGGGTATGGCGAATATATCTCAGGTCAGTCACTGCAGGATCTCCAACTGTTCTTCTAGGACAGATTAAACTCAAGTTGCAGACGTGGGTAAAATCTTTAAAAAGTCATGGTGCAAATACTTCAATAGGTAAGAAAAGGATTTGGTGCGTGCCGACTCCATTTTGTCCACATACTGAGTAGGCACATAGATCGAAGCGTTCTTCAAATGTCTTTCAACACAACTATGGACAGAGTCGACCTCCATTTAGTTAGGGCCCTCTCCTAAAACATTTTGCGCGACAGCAAAATGAAGCACAGCCTTTGCTAAGGTGGAGTTTCTGTTCTGATAGGTTTGCCCATCGCTTTACAGAATGTACCTTGAAAATCCAGTATTATCTCCTAGAAAGCATGTCACACATGACGCAAATTTATTCGCAGTCAATTAACCTTCTCCCTCATGCCACACATAGCCTAAAACGTCCTTTGTGGCGAGGTTTGTAGAACGTAAAGTGATGGACACACAGTTTTGTTTTATAGTACAGAGAGGCTGCCTTTATTCTCGGTGTCAAGAGAACAGCTTACAAGTCCATACAACACACAAAAGTTTTGTCTCTAGCCCTGTTTAGCGAGGTGATCGCCGTTTCTTTGTCCACAGATTTGGCGCTCTGAGCAGCTTCTTTGCGATCCTGATGCATCAACCAGACTTGCTCGTCAATATTACCATAGTCGCACACGACACAAACTTCGCATTGGTCTTTGCGAGGATGAAACAGAGCCAATTTAAGTTCGTCGTTTTTACAACTTGGCGACTCAGGGGACACTGGTTGTTTTCGTTGCATTTTGTGATGGATAGTTTGTAGACGTCAGCAAAGCTTTGGAATAAAGGCTCTAGGTGCAGTTTTGAAGAGTTTGACCTGCAGTAGTGCGATGGCAAACGCGGTAAAAGGTTCAAAAATTCATCAACGCAGAACTCTCTAGCTGCTTTTCCAGATGATAGTCCATGCTCTCGCACATTTCTGGCTGGCCGCTCGTTGAGAGTCCAGTCTCTCACACATCATCTGCGTAAACCAGTAGTCGACAGAAAAAAGTTTCGGCAAACCTTTTTTCGCTGGCTGCTAGCTGCTTTCAAGAAATAAGAGCAGGTATTTTGTCTCCGAAAGACATCCACTCCAGACTAGGACGAATGTGAAACGGTTCTCCGAGCCACATCTTTTTCGATTAGTGATGTTACATATGTTCTTTTCTGTCCCCAAATGAGGCTCCACACGCACTTGAAGATCTTCTCTTTTTCATCATCACCAAACTCCATGCACTAGTATCCGCCTTTTATACAAGAGCAGTATCTGCCAAAAGACCTGGCCAGTATCATGTAATTTTTCTTCGATCTACCGAGATACTCATCTCCTTTCTCTCTCAGTCTTCATACCTGATTCTGCTTCCAATTAGATTTGCTTTTTCTTGCGACCGCCACTGTCTTCATCTCCATTTGGGTCCTCTGTAATTGCTTTCTCACTAAGTACTCTTGTATTTTCACCTAAACCAGTTTCACCTTCAAGGATCTCTTCTCCATAATCTTCGTTCTGGCTACTTTCGCCATCATCTCCAGGTAGTACACAGTTCCCACCTTCTGGCAACATTTCTTCACTTCGTCTGCAACCCTCATTTCCAACTTGATAGTTCACTCCACAAGTGCTTGGGGTTCCACTGGAAGAGACAGAAGGATTGGGATCACAGCAGATTTTATCCTCTACAGCAGTAGCAGGTTTGTTGTCATGCGACTGTTCCTCTCTGACTTGGGAATCATTTCGAACTCGATCAGAAATGGATGAATCATCTTCCACAGCCAACGGCTAAGACGTTAGCTCAAGCTTTATAGAGTCCAGACCGCAACCGTCAGCATCAGCTGGTATCATGGAAAACGAACAGTTTGTCATAAAATCTGGCTCATTTTTTCTAAACTATCGTTAACAATCTCCGAGATGTTTGAAAAAAGAGGATGAACAGGGGTTGACGATAATGGCCGCAGCGCTTCGCATACATCCTCAGCTGACGGAATTCTTTGGAGCATAGTTGGGCTATTGGTGCTGGCAATAAAGAACTCAGGGTTTTTGTTGTTTTTTCTTTTTTTTTAGGGTGGGGAGTTGGAACGCACACACACACATCATAACCATACACACACGCAGAACAAAATCACTTTAGCTATTAGGGGCGGACGATGGCGTGCACAGATGTATGGTGTCTCGTCGGTAGAGCCAACATGACACTGAAATATACATGCGGCGCCGGTATGTGCATGACACTTTCTTACGCAATGCAGGTGTCCGGTTTGTGAAGCCTCATAATTAACATATTTCTAAATCATTTTCATGTCTAAGATTTCTGGGGAAGGTAAACTATGATCTCGTGCATCAATTAAGCAAATAAAAAAAATTCGAAAAATTTGTATGTAGCCGGTTTGTGAATAACAACGACGACATATATATATATATATATATATATATATATATATATATATATATATATTATATATCACCATTGTTTATCTTTACTCCTAGAGAAAACGGCCTGTAACCATTCCCAACCCAGTCTACAGCCACACACCAACTGGTGAGACTCCAGTCTACTACAGGTCTCAATGCTCAGTCAGTGTGTCAGTCCAGGAGCTGGGGGAGGGGACACACAGCTTTACAGGATACATCTATCCTGGTGTGAGAGGCGATCCCGCCAAGGTGACTGCGACACGGGCTGACAAAACGGTTACTCTCAGTAAGTCTGATGTGATTTTGTGATGATAAAGTAACTACAGCAAAACATTTAGAGAATCGGTGTAAAATGGTAGGTGGTAAGTTAAGTTTGGCTCTGGTCTACATAGTTTCCAAACTTATCATAATGCTAAATAGTTATTTAGAAATATAATGCAAAAATCTTGAATTTTCTCATAAAACGACCTAGAAAGCCACACTGTACTGAGGGTGACAAACTACGAGCAATACTAACAAAAAAGCTAAGAGTATCAAGTAAAGATACGTTAACAGATTCACTCACTGATGTTGCTTAAAGATTTTAGTAAAGAGTGGGACTAAAGAAAGGGTAGAGAAAGGGCAGTAAGAGGCACAAAACTCGCTTCTGAGTTAACATGGCATAAATAAGTAGGAACAAATCAGGGGCTTGTATTGCGAGCGAACAAAAAGAGAGAAATATGAGCAGAGGAAGTACGAACGATTGTAACCGTAGAGACATAGAGTAAAGACGGTAGGAACAATTTTGAAAGAAGAACATGTTTCTCTGGTTCTTGATCTCATTAAGTTTGTTTTAGATGTCCTCGATACACATGAAAAAGAGGGATAGTTATAATGGCAGTACAATGGTAGAACTCTAGAAGATTATGTGTGAAATGGAGGGGAGAGATCGATGAGTACAGGTTAGATCTCCATGATTTGGGCATTGAATGGCTATATCTTTAAAGTTTCTTCATTAAACCATCCAGATAAAAGCGTTTTTTAAAGTGTTTCTTATCTGTGTGAGCTTATGAAAGTTTTGGAAAAAAAATTATCGTTCCTTTTTGTATGGATTTCTTTTAAACACTCTAATTAACTAGTGACTTCGTCATTACGAAGTGTCAAACCAGACGATTTTAAGAACTTGCTCTGGGTGCGCAACTGACTTATGGCCAGGGCGGCCTCTGTTGTCATCGATGCGCTTTCTTTTATTCCGGCCTTTGAAGTTACTTCACGCCGGGTCATGATTGGCAACTTTTTGAGCATGGGTGGAGGCTTTTGATGGGCCTGCTACTTGACGTCTCACGTTGCTAGAGAGTACAAATGAAAACAATACAGAGTAAACAAATTCCAAGACTTATTGACAAGTTTTGAAATAATCAAATAAATAATTTACTTTGAAATAAAAATAGAACCCTTCTGTCACTTACAGCGACGCTATCAGTATCGCAAGTTTACTGCTGTCAACTATGCCTACATTCAATTGAAGCGACACTATCCCGAGTTTCCTGCTACATATATCACTTGCAGCGACACTATCACAAGTTTCCTGCTACATATATCACTTGCAGCGACACTATCACAAGTTTCCTGCTACATATATCACTTGCAGCGACACTATCACAAGTTTCCTGCTACATATATCACTTGCAGCAGCGACACTATCACAAGTTTCCTGCTACATATATCACTTGCAGCGACACTATCACAAGTTTCCTGCTACATATATCACTTGCAGCGACACTATCACAAGTTTCCTGCTACATATATCACTTGCAGCGACACTATCACAAGTTTCCTGCTACATATATCACTTGCAGCGACACTATCACAAGTTTCCTGCTACATATATCACTTGCAGCGACACTATGACAATTTTTCTGCTGTAAACTATGCCTACTTTTACTTACAACAACACTTTCACAAATTTTCTGGTGTCAACTATACCTACTTTTAAGTACAGCGACACTATGACAATTTCTTCTGTCAACTATGTCTACTTTCATTTACAGCAACACTCTCACAAGTTTCCTGCTATATCTTCTCTCTCAAGCAGAACTATCACCACTATTCCTGCTGTTGGCTGTTCCGGTTGCTATCTCAGCACCATCTCTAGTTTCCTGCGATATCTTCTTTCTTTAGCAGCGCTATCACCACTATTCCATGTATTGGCTCTACCTGTATCTATCTCAGTACCCTCTCTAGTTTCCTGCTATGTTTTACTCTTTGTAGCAGCGCTATCACCACTTTTCCTGCTATTGACTCTTCCAGTTGCTGTCCAACAGCTTTATCATTTTTTCTGCTCTCATTCGCAGAAGCATATTCAGTTTTCTGACATTAAATGCACCAGCTCTCATCATCAGCAGTTTCGTGCTGTCAGCTATGTCTGCTTTCACCAGAAACTCTATCACCAGTTGCCTCTTGCCAACTGAACTTGCTGCTATCATTAACACCTTAACATGTTGACTGCTCTAGGAAATTCTACATGTTGTTAATGCCAGGAGGAATTTTATTTCGGCTTGGTGTGATAAGCTGGTATCAGCAGAATCTACACTGAGGGAGAAATGTGTTTTACCAAGGAGGCATGTTATTGTGTGTGTAAGCGGATGACAGAAAGGAGATACTTTTTTTCATTTTCTACAAGTACTACATGGCTGTTTTTTTTCTCTTTGGTTTTACTATTTTTTTTAGTTATTCAATAAAATATACTCTAAAAACGAACCTCGTGCCTTGATAATCATAGTTATCAGTTGACGTTATCAAATCATCATATTCACAGCACAATAACATCATATCTATCTCTTTATCTATCTATAACACCACACAAAAAAGAGCACCCCACACCACCAGGACAACATATATCTATATGTATATATATATATATATATATATATATATATATATATATTATGTTGTTGTTTTTTTTTAAGATTAATATAATTAATTAATCAAACATTGCTTATAACTAAGTTCTTACAAGAAATGT
>JAWDGP010004935.1:0-40869 GCA_033675545.1 Elysia crispata | reverse complement strand
ATTCTTTACCAAGGGAGAGTCAGGGGTGGTGAACAAAGGACAGCTTCTCCTTCCCCACAAAAGGAGTGGTAAATTGATAGAGGAGGGTGATTTGCATACACTGATGTCTCAGTGTTTGTTAGATTTTTTGGGTCTAACAAAGTGTGTCTTCCTGCACATAGACACAATTCTGAAAGTAACAAAGACCCAGTGAATAGCATCAGGGTGGTACCAGTGGGAGAGAGAGAGGCAGAAATGGTGGATGATAACTTTGGTCTGGGAGGGGTGCAGTTTCTTGGTGGTGCACAGTCACATGGCGGACTGAATGAGGTGCAGGGAGAGAGGATGGAGTAAGACAGTTTGGTGAAGACAGAGTGGGGTAACAAAGCCATCCTGACTATGGCGCTACTAGTGGGACAAGTCATTGGAGATCACACATACCCAAGCAGCTTTATTTTAGTGGTGAACAGGTCATTCAAGGAGATTGGAAAAGCTATACATTCCAGTTAGAAATGTAAATTGAGAATATGGACTTGGGCCCACAGGATTGCAAAAGATTGCTTTTCTACACTTTAAGGGGAAGGGCACTGGATTATGCAGTGAGTATGGAGGAGTCAAATCCAGGTATAAGTTTCAGAGATCTGATTAGGCAAATGAAGGTGAGATTCGGGGCAGAAATTAGGTGTGAAACAGCATACCTACGGCTGCAGAATGCGGTGCAGGAGAGGGGAGAGACCTTATATAAATGGGCAGATAGGCTGTGTGATCTGGCAAGGAAGGCAGTGACACCTGGTCAAGGCTCATCGCATGTACTCAATGTAATGGTGGTAATGCGATTTTGCCTAGGATGCAGGGACAAAAAGGTTGGGGTTAAAGCCTATAAACAATGGACCACCTGGAAACCTTAGGTGATGCAATAAGAAAAGTAGAGTGGCTGCAGCAATTGATGAGCGCACCATGTCAGGCCTGGCTTATCCCAATAGGGATAACTATAGTAGAGATGTAAAGAATGGTATGAACGAAGGGAAGCGAATCCCAACGCTTATCAAAGTGCGCTGGGCACCAAAAAAGGCGAGACTTGAGGCATTCGGAAAGATGGCAGAAGATGCGAATGGGAAAACAAGCGTCAATTAAGGAGGAGGAATACAAAATCAAGTGTCGGTCCAGGCAGTGGGTAATGGCGTTGTGGCTCATCAGGCATGGAAACAAAAGATTGGGAAGACTGGAAAACTTGCTGACTAGTTCAGTGGAGAAGATAACATCCAAAGTAGAGCAGGTTGTTCACGAGATGGAAGAAATGAAAAAGGAGACAGCAAACTCGCACTGCAACGGCAGCAAATAAAGCAGGGATAGAAGACAGCGCAGATGACGCACACGAAAAGTTAGCGAAACTTTTTCCAGCAAATGGGCGTTTCCAGTGCCATCACGGTCCGTGTCACCAAGAGGATGTTTTAAGTGCGGAGAGATCGGGCATTACAAATTAGAATTGATGTCCCCAATTAGAAAAGCGCGTAAAATTCAAAGAAAGTCAAAGCCTTTAAACGAAGCAGGGCTGGACCAGAGGTCCAACACTCCAGCCTCTAGTTAGAAAAGCAGGTTACAGGGGAAGGGAACCCCCCCCCCCCAGAAATATACATATTCAAAGTTTATGGTCTCAGTCTGCATTTCAAGTCCAACTTGCTCTCGAGTGCGCGTAAAACACTCCAAGCTACCATCGACACCGCAGCGGAAGTGCGACCATAATTGCAGATAGAGTATATAAGCAACTAGCTCAGCAACCGGAAAAAGGGGAAAAAGTAATTATGTCCACAGCAGGGGAAAACCAAACATTGACAGCTTACAGAGTGGGACCGCTGTCCTTAGAGCTAGGAAAAGTAACAACGAAGGAGTTCATGTATGTAGCACCCATTCAAGATGATATGTTATTAGGGATGGACTTCACATGGGGCGGTACACACCAGCCCTTTGATTTAAAAAACAGGACTATGTCCATTCACAACGAAGTGATTCCCATCAGGCAGAGGGAAGTGAGGAAACCGCAGTGTAGAGCTGTTTCTCTCCTTAAAGATATTACTCTGCATCCAAATACTATCATCAACACTCAATGTCAAGGGGAATTAGGGGAGGATGGGCTTTTTGTCATAGAAATTGAAGAACAACTACCAGTGTTAGGACCCAGAGTTCTCATTGACGGAAACAAACATCCTTTAGTATGTTTGGTAAATCTGTCTGATAGAGAAGTAAAATTGAAAAAGGATACACAGATAGCAAAAGCTTATCCTATTTCAGAGGTAGAAACTAAAGGTGCGGGAGGAGAATACTTAGAGGATAGAACTTGCCAAGGTGACGCTGTAGTTGACAAGTTACCAGAAAGTATGAGCAGTATGTTTCTTGAAGCATGCAAAGGCCTCAATTTAGAACAGCAGAATCTGGTAGAGCAGCTGCTTATCACCCATGCAGGAGTTTTTGCGGAAGACGATCTCGATCTGGGAACATTCACAGCAGTGAAACACGTCATTGACACTGGTGAGGCATCACCTATAAAACACAAGCTGCGCCGCACGCCATTGCATTTCGCAAAAGAAGAGGAAGAGCATTTAAACAAAATGTTAGCAGCAGGAGTCATTCAACCATCCGTTTCTGAATGGGCGGCAGCACCTGTACTTGTTAGAAAAAGGGATGGTAGTGTAAGGTGGTGCGTAGACTACAGGGCTCTCAACAAAATAACAAAAAAAGATGTCTTTCCACTGCCTTTAATAGAAGATTGCATGGATGCTTTGGAAGGTAACTGCTGGTTTTCCAAGCTGGATTCTAACTCTGCTTACTGGCAAATTGAATTAGACAAAGATTCAAGAAAGAAATCAGCGTTTGTCACAAAAAATGGGTTGTTTGAGTTTGTGAAAATGCCTTTTGGGTTATGTAACAGCCCTGCAGCATACTCGAGAACATTGAATATAGTACTTCGTGGTCTCACATGGAAAACAGTTCTGACATTTTTAGATGATGTTTGCGTGGTGAGGAGAAATTTTGAAGAGCACCTTGTGAATTTGGGAGAGGTACTTAGTAGATTCAGCTCTTACGGGTTAAAACTAAAACCAAGGAAATGCAACTTGTTTCAAAAAGAGGTGTCTTTTTTAGGACGTACTATTAGTTGGCGAGGAGTGCAAATGAGCCAAGACTCAACAGAAGCTGTGCAAAAGTGGCCTAGGCCCAATGATTCTAAAGAGGTCTTGAAATTTTTAGGGTTAGTCAATTATCACAGACAATTTATCCCAAAATTCTCTAGATTAACAGAACCTTTATACAGAATATCAGGTACCAAAACTTATTGTTGGACCTAGGAACAAGAGGAATCCTTCAAATCACTAAAGAAAATGTTGGTGTGCCCGCCAGTCCTTTCTGTGCCAACTTGTGGCGACAAGTTTATCTTAGATACAGATGCATCAGATAAAGCTATAGCAGCAGAGCTAATACAGGCGCAAGGCGGACAAGAAAGGGTCATAGCGTATGGAAGCTTTGCCCTGATTCCAGTGCAACGGCGTTACTTTACAACAAGGAAAGAGCTGCTGGCCATTGTCAGGTTTACGCGTCAGTTTAGGGTTTATTTGTTGGGTCGAAAGTTTGGGATCAGGACAGATCATGCTAGTTTGATATGGTTAATGAATTTTAAGGAACCGCAGGGTCAAATTGCCCGCTGGATGGAGGAGTTAAGCCAGTATGATATGGAAATAATGTATCGCCCAGGAAAACAGCATCTCAATGCTGATGCTTTGTCACGGATGCCAGTGAAGGAAGGCTGCTACCATTATCAGGGGAAAGAAATACTGAGCGATCTGTCCTGTGGGGGATGTAAATATTGCACCAGGGCTCACTTGCAGTGGCATGCATTTTTTCAGGAGGTAGATGATCTTATACCACTTGCAGGAACTGCAATGGCGACGAATCAAAACCCTCACATTGCTTCAGTGCAACGTCAGACACAGTGGCTAGATGTATGTCCCAAAGAGAACTTACAGAGCGAACAGGCTACGGATCAGGTGGTAGCTCCACTATACAATTGGCTGAAGAATGGGATTAGCCCTACGCAAGGTGATATTGCACTGTCTTCCCCTGCCGCAAAATTTTTGTGGATTAACAGGGACATGTTTATAATAGAGGACGGGGTAATATACAAAAAGGAGGAGGAGAAAAAGCTTGTCTTAGTGCCCAAAGTTTTACAAGACAAAATTATGCATCTCTGCCACAACATACCAATGTCAGGCCATCAAGGGACAAAGAGGACTAAAGAGAAAGTGTGGGAGTGGTTTTTCTGGTATGGCATCACCCACAGTGTTCGAAATTTCATTCTCACCTGTGATGTCTGCAATAAAAACAAGAAACGTACTAGGCATGCGAAGGGACCAATGACATTATACCATGCTGGCGCTCCGATGGAACGAGTACATCTTGGTTTCCTGGGACCGCTTCCCATAACGAGCGGTGGCAATGAGTATGTCTTGGTGATGGTGGATCAGTTCACTAAATGGATAGAATGCATACCCTTACCATCACAGTCTGCAGAGTTAACAGCTAAAGCGGCTTTAAATGAAATGTTTTGTAGGGTGGGATGTCCTTTTGAAATATTCACAGACCAGGGACGTAATTTTGAAAGTGAACTGTTCAAATCCCTCTGTGACTTGCTGCATATCCACAAGGCTAGAACCACAGCCTACCACCCCTCTTCCAATGGACAGGTTGAAAGGCAAAATAGAGTGATGATGGATGCAGTTAGATGTTTTGTCTCTTATCATCAACCGGACTGGGGTGTTCTTTTGCCTCAAATCGCAGCAGCGCTGAGGTCTTCAGTAAATAGAAGTACAGGATTCACACCAAATCGTCTCATGTTAGGTAGGAAAGTGACAATGCTGCGCATCTAATTTACGGTCAGGGTTTTTGCCAAGGGAATACAGAGGGCTTCCTATCAAATTTGGAAGCGAACCTGACTGGGGCACATGAAGTGTCAAGGACAACTTTAAAAACGAATCAGAGACACCAAAAACGAAATTATGATGTCAGATTGTGTAGCCACCAGTATAAGAAAAAGGATTTAGTTTACATCCTGAATCAAACCAGTCAGAAGGGAGTATGCTCAAAGCTTTGCCCGCCTTGGAAGGGCCCAGCAGTGGTGTTGGAGGTACTAACACCCTACCTGTATCGGGTGCAGCACGGCAGACAGGTATCAGTTGTAAATCATGACAAGCTTAAGCTTTGTAGGGACAAATGGAATGCGCTTCCAGCATGGGTGCGAAGGGTGCTTTCAGCCCCAGAAGGTACTGGAGGGGAAAAATTTTGTATATGCAGGCTTCCGGACGATGGGGAATTGATGATTCAGTGTGATGAATGCTTGGATTGGTTCCATGGGTCTTGTGTTGGGGTGGATAAAAAGAAGTCAAGAAATATAAAGCGTTATTATTGCCCGAATTGTTCTTCTTAGTCCTATCACCTAACAATTTTTCTTTTCTTGTATCATTTTTTCTACTACCAAAGGATGGCTAATTTTGTAAATCCAGAAGATGTTCGTTGGTTTGAACAGTATATACTGTTTAAGTCGATGTTCAATAAGACGGATGTTCATTTTGGACAGGGTGACCAGACAAAGAATGCGACCAGGCGACGATCAAGGTCTAGATCTCCTATTGCAGTGATCCACGATCATGCCAGGTCGACAGAAGGGGCAGAAATGGAAGGTGTCAGGTTGCCCGAGGAGCAGGCTGCAAGGCAGCGAGCGGGTGGTGCGACATCGCACATGAATCTGGCTGCAAGGCAGCGAGCGGGTGGTGCGACATCGCACATGAATCTGGCTGCAAGGCAGCGAGCGGGTGGTGCGACATTGCACATGAATCTGGCTGCAAGGCAGCGAGCGGGTGGTGCGACATCGCACATGAATCTGGCTGCAAGGCAGCGAGCGGGTGGTGCGACATCGCACATGAATCTGGCTGCAAGGCAGCGAGCGGGTGGTGCGACATCGCACATGAATCTGGCTGCAAGGCAGCGAGCGGGTGGTGCGACATCGCACATGAATCTGGCTGCAAGGCAGCGAGCGGGTGGTGCGACATCGCACATGAATCTGGCTGCAAGGCAGCGAGCGGGTGGTGCGACATCGCACATGAATCTGGCTGCAAGGCAGCGAGCGGGTGGTGCGACATCGCACATGAATCTGGCTGCAAGGCAGCGAGCGGGTGGTGCGACATCGCACATGAATCTGGCTGCAAGGCAGCGAGCGGGTGGTGCGACATCGCACATGAATCTGGCTGCAAGGCAGCGAGCGGGTGGTGCGACATCGCACACGAATCTGGCTGCAAGGCAGCGAGCGGGTGGTGCGACATCGCACACGAATCTGGCTGCAAGGCAGCGAGCGGGTGGTGCGACATCGCACACGAATCTGGCTGCAAGGCAGCGAGCGGGTGGTGCGAAATCGCACGCGATTCGGGCTGCTAGGCAGCAGGTGAGTATGGTTGAAAAAATGGCAGATATGACGCAGAAGGACCAGCAAGGGCACAACAGGATTCAGGTAAATTGGGGACTAGGTCATATGCGGAGGCACTGATAAACGGAAAACCTAAAGAAAATGGGGGAAAGACACAAAATACTGTCCAGAGTCACGATAGACAGGTCGAGAAAGCGGAGAGCGAAGTGGAATATAGATGTCCCATTAAATGGTATGGCCAGGTTGTGGGGGATAGATTGAAGGTCATATGTATAGATTTCACCTTCCAGCTTGTTTTGACCCTCATAGAACAGTACAGTATGATCGTGATGTAGTGAAGGATAGATCATGGGCGGTGAAAGAATTGACAAAATTGGCAGGTTTTAAGGATGTATGTGAAGCAATTGGGGAGGTTAATAAGCAGGGCACATAACAAAAGGGGAGCTTCAGCCCAGCGCAGGTCATAGCTATTACAGAATTGGCATTGCATAAGGGATGGCGAGTACCAAACCGATTCAAGTTGACCCCTGTTAATTGCCCAGCAGTGCTGTTACATTGGGAAGTTGCTGCGGTGCTACTATCCACAATGATCAGAGATGCAGCACAGAGGTTCATGCATATCAAGAGGAACAGGGACATCTCGCTAAGGACTCGGAGTCGGAAAAGAGAGGAAAGAGTACAAAAAGGGCATAAAAAGGCGGAAAGACCAGTCGAGGGGAGAACCACAACAGTACCACATACAGACAAAGAAGCTCAGGGTAATAAGATCATGGATTACCAGGAAAGTGCAAAGATGGAGGGGAAGAATGTGGCTAAAGAAAGAGACATACCTGTTACGAAGGAATAAGCTTCTGCAATGGAGGTGGATAGGGTTCAACAAAATTGTACTGGACAAGTAAACGCGGATAATCTCTTGAGTGAGGACACCCCTCATTTAAACTGGGCAGAAGAAACCGCAAACCTTGAAGAAGAGCTGTTGCTAGAACTCACAATAAGTGAGTGAGGAGGGATACAACAGTAAGGAAGAAGTACACTGAGGTAGTGTGGAGGGTAAAGATCAAAACTAGGGAAGAAGTAGACTGAGGTAGAGTGGAGGGTAAAGATCAAAACCTAGTGTGAAGATTTCATGCCATTAAAAAGGGGAAGAGTGTGGTGAAAGTCAATAGATTTGTTATGGCTAAGGGGGAAGATGGGGATGAAGAGGCTAACTTGAGTGTGAAGGGACTACGGAGGCATGGTAGCTGCAAAGAGGTAAGGCGGAGCCAGGAGTACCTGGTGTGTGAAGGCTGTAGCTATGAACTTGATCTGGCAGAGGAGTGGTCACAGCAAGAGAGGAGGTAAGGAAGCTGCAAATCCTGAGAACAGAGAGTTGGTTTTGGATATTGGCAGGCAGTGGACGTATGATTCCCACATCTCCTGCCACAGCCAAGACAACCAGCTTCAAGACAAATTGAAGTCACAAAGGTGGGTATATTTTACTAGTTAACTTAGATCTAGATTTAGTTATATATATATATATATATATATATATATATATATATATATATAGTGAGAACACTATATTACGATTATCTTGAGCACTTTCTCTAATCAATGTTTACATCTGGGCGCAGTCTGAATACAATTCTGGATTTAATCTATATCTAGGTCTAGTATCAAATTGAGATCTAAATTACCCCTCGTCCTGAGTCATCATCAACATCTAAGCTTCAAAAAGATCTAGATCATGATCTAAATCATAATTTACATTTAGATCTAGTTCCAGATGCATATACTAAAATTTGCATCGCAACAATTTTTTTTATTGTGATATGGTAACATTATTTGATCAAGAATTTTTTCTTGTAGTTCCCTTTTGCGACACATTAATCAAAAAATCTGGAGAAGATTTCAATTGTGCCAATATTTTATTAATACAAAAACTATGCAACAATAACAATTTTCAAAAACCTAGATAAAGATAGACTTTTTATACTATTATTATTGTTATTATTATTATTATTATTATTATTATTATTATTATTATTATTATTATTATTATTATTATTATTATTATTATTGTTATTATTATTATTATTATTATTATTATTATTATTATTATTATTATTATTATTATTATTATTATTATTATTATTATTATTATTATTATTACTATTATTATCATTATTATTGGTACTACTACTACTACTACTACTACTACTACTACTACTACTACTACTACTACTACTACTACTACTACTACTACTACTACTACTACTACTACTACTACTACTACTACTACTACTACTACTACTACTACTACTACTACTACTACTACTACAACTACTACTACTACTATTACTACTACTACTACTACTACTACTACTACTACTACTACTACTACTACTACTACTACTACTACTACTTTTACTACCGCTACATCTAAATTTCTAAGCCAGAAAAATTTTGTTGCGATGTTTGAAATCCAGACCGATTTTGCAATTGCGAAAAAATTCTTGAAAAATTCAACAAGATAGCGACTGATGATTTTGAAACCTGTTTCACAACAATTTTAAATTAAAATCTAGATCTACAGAAGATTTTTTATTGCGACATTTTTTAAACTACCGAGGATTTTAAAGCAAGAATGATTTTTAATATTTTTCGTCACAATTTTTTTTAAATGTTCAATGTATTTTTTTAATTGTGACAGTTTTCAAGAAATTCGTAGATCGCAGTAATTCAAAAGAAAAACCTTTAGGTACAAAGTATAAAATTAAGAAAAATAGTCAATACTTCTTTGCAAGAACTATTAGAGAAAATCTAGACATGATTTTTAATATGATACCTAAAAGTTTGAACTTTTTTGTGGAAGATTTTTTGAAAATTTAGGGAATATTCCTTTTTTAAACTCGTTTTGTGAATTTCAGGTAATGTATACAGATGTTCGATTGCTATAAAGACTAGAGAAGAATTCCTGATGCTTTAAATTTTTTCTTCAATTTTTTTTTTCTCAGAAATCTTTGAAAATGAGACAAAATTCCTAATTCCGTCAAAACATTTTTAAGTAGTCAAGACTTAGTGAGATTAAAAAAAATCCATAAACTATATTTAAACTATATGGTACATTTTCAATACACTTTTATAACAAAGACTTTTGCAAATCTATAACGATGTCTCTTAAGGCGACAGTTTGATAAATCTAGACCATATTTCAGAATAATAAATGTTTAATGGGTTTTTTTTTCAATGATCTAAACAAATTTTCAATTGTCAAAAAATACATCTTAAAAAATCTAGGCAATTTTTTTCTATTATACTCTTTTACAACCATATTTCTTTTCTGGGATCTGTTAATGTTACTAAAGCGAATAAGAAAATAGGATAGGCGCTCTGACACCCCAATACCAGAAGAACAATCTGATTTTAGAACTGAAATAATCAGACGTTATATCAAATACTTTTTTTTAATTGTGAAAATCTTTAGAAATCTACGGAGCGCAAGGATTTAAAAGAAAAACATTCACATACAAGTTTGATTCAGATAAAATAATTAATACCCTTTTGCAGGAATTTTTATTTTAATCTAGACATGATTTCTATTTAACACCCTAAAATTTCAATACCCTTTTATGACAGATTCTCGCAAATTTAACAGAGAAGAAATGTTGTTTCCTTGCGATAGTTATTCTTTAAATGGACCAATATTTCAAAAGTGATAATACATTTTTTTTACGTTTTGTGAAGTTAAGGAAATATAAAAAGATTTTCTATTGCTACAATTCTTTTGCGACAAAGACTTGGAAAAGCTGAACAAGATTTCATAATACACTTAATTTTTTTTTACTTATTTTTTTCTCATAAACCTTTTAAAGTCAAATCCTAGATAAAATTTTTAATTCCGACAATAATTTATTTAATTAGTCAAGATCTTCGAGTAAAAGAAGTTATTTTTTATTTTCCTTTATCATCAAAATTTTGGAGACATATATATATAATTAAAATATATGTATGTGTGTGTGTATATATATATAAAAAGAAATCTGGTATTGAAAGATTTTGAAAAGCATATTGTAATAAAAAAATATTGCCTAGATTTTTGGAAACTTTTTTCACGAGTGAATTAAAAAAAAATTCTATTAAGCATTTTATTAATATAGTGGACTTTGATAAATCTAGACAAAGTCCACTATATTAATAAAATGCTTAATAGAATTTTTTTTTAATTCACTCGTGAAAAAAGTTTCCAAAAATCTAGGCAATATTTTTTTATTACAATATGCTTTTCAAAATCTTTCAATACCAGATTTCTTTTCTGGAATCTGTTGCTGTTACTACTGGGCGCTCTGACATTCCAATCCCAGAATAACAGATCGTATTTTTAGAACTAGATGATTAGACGTGATGATTGCCGAAGTAGTATTCTGAGATTTTTTACATTTTTTTGTAGTAATGATAAGAATAATAAACCTGCCTATGATCCAGGCTTTAAACCCTACTGCTCTTTCCACAAATGTGTGAAAAAGTAAAAGAATCCATGAGATGTCAAAACTTTGTCGCAACCTTTCAAACCATTGAGATTCCTCTTGAAATGGATGGATAGTTTTGTCCTATAGAACAAATTGTACTAGAAAACACCCAACCCTTCTTTAGATTCTCCATAATATTTTTTTCTCTTTTTTTTTGTGATTATCCTAAACCTAAGCGGGTTTTTTTTTTTATTTGGCCCATGCGAAAAATTTTGTGCGTTTCAATTGACCTCTTTTGGCTGCAGTGAAGTCACTGCTCTAAAATGAAATCCACAGTTGCGGGTTTAAAAATAAGTTCGTCATTGATATTGCCATTGTGTTCGTCATTGTGTGCTGTCTTCAACTCCTGAACACACATATTTACCTAATCCTTGAGCTATATATATTCAGGCAATTCACTTTGATCTATATATTCCCGTTGATGACGTATACTTATATAAATTGTGGTGTTAAATCGTGCATGTAAATGACCAGTTTAAAACCGTAATGTAAATATATGCCATCCTGTGAGGACACACGGACGGTCCGTAATATTTTCAAAGTAAAATCTCTCAGGATCAAGGAATCTGCTTCAATGGAGTTATCAGTGGAAAGATAAACGGAATGGAAAGTTTCTGTAAATAAAAAAAACATCCTCCTTAGCTGATTTTTCCCTGGAGACTATAAAAAAAAAATGATTCGCTTAGTGGAGAGCTAATGTAATGATGGTTGCATCCGACTTTGATTTGCTTTTAAATTGTCCGAGACCACTTTTTGACCCCATTTCGTTGGGCACAGCATTGTACATAAATTTGCTTCTGATGGCATTAACAAACATATGCTGCGTGAAGACATGCACCCAGATTTGGGAACTTTTTTGCGATGTCTACTCCGTTTGTTTTAAAAATAACATGGACGCCTTCCCGTGCCTTCTGCCGCTTGCTGTTGCAAAACGCCGTCGCCCATCCTTATCAACGGCAGTTAATTTCATGGGAATAAGGACCCTGTGTCCCGATCTATCTGAGGCACACGCATCCAGCTAAGGTTATTTATATAAGTGTCTCCTTGAAGCTCAATTTAAGGTGTCCTTGGTTCGGGAACCTTACTTTTGATCTCTCCATACATGTCTGGGTATCCAGTTCTCATCCATTCATTCTACAAGGCCTGCCCAGCGCATCAGTCTGAGCCTTTAGCAGTATCGACTGTATGCTTGCTAAACCAACTCTGTCTATCACCTCCTGGTTGGAGAATCAGCCCTGACAGCAGATCTTCATAATCATGCACAGAAACTTGTTAAGGTATTGCTCAAGGTGGGTGATGTCCCCAACGGTATATGTTACATATTTCACAGTCGTACAGCGATCAGGAGAGGACCACGGCTCTGTGGAGCTTCAGCCTCGTTTGTTGCGCGATTCTTTTCTGCTGCACAGATTGACATGCCCAGCTACTTAAAACAGTATACACATTCTGCTATGCTGCCTCCATGTTGATGGCTTTCTGAAACCTTGATGTGTTGGAAGCTGACTCGACCCAGACTGATCGTCTTCCCTGTCTGCCCTGTAAACTGTGTAATCTGCTATCAATACCCCAGTACAAGTTCCTCTTTGCCTCAGTTGAGAACTATCTGGAGGTCTTCGAAAAATCCGTCAAGGCGGTCACCTGCGTACATCCCTAGATCCAGGTCTTTCAGGGCATGGGGCAGAACTTGTGACAGTAGAAGTTTTGGAATGAAGTAGCGGAAGTGCACATCCTTGTTTCACTCCTTTGGAGTTGTTGAAGGGACTCAAATGTTATGCGTTCAAGAATACCAGTTCAGTCGTGTTTTCATGAAAGTTGAGTATTAGTTCAGTCAATTTCCGTGTGCCGCCGAGCTTCAGAATAAACAGATGCCTCCGATGATCTTTCGAAAGATCTAATATTAAACTTTAAATCTTGTAATGGCAACTATTCCGAAGTTAGCAGTTTCTCTCATTTGCTGGTGTTTTATAGTGGAAAGCATTATCTAAAGGAAATGATGTGAAGTTGATTAGATCTGAACTGAAACCTACTTTATTTCATATCAATAGACCATGAAGCTTTGTTCAGTGATTTGACTTCACTTCTTCATCGCACTTGGTTTTACTATCAAAGAAAAGTTGCTTTAACAGGGACAAATAGCAATGTCTTTACTACCCCCTCAACGACGCTTGATTACTGGCTCTAAACATTTCTCCTTTTATCGTCTCCCTTGACAGCACAATTATGTTTAAATCATTGACTTCTTTTAACAGCTGATGGGCGTCATTAGCCTTAAGCAAAACTCATGTGTCATGAACCGTTTACAGCGAATCAGCGATGGTAAGGCCTGTTCCCATCTGTTTGGAGAATACTGTAGAACATTTAGAAATCAACCATGACAACACACGAGTCCTCTCTAAAACCCAGATATTTTTATTAATTATGATTGTATCTTGTCCTGAGCTATTTCTTGACTCTCAAATTTAAAAATATCAACAAATGCTACACAAATAATGTCGTTATCAGTTTGAGGCCTGAAATTAAGAGCTGTGGCTTGGTTTTAAATCAAAATGTTAGGGTATGACTTCAAATAAATACATAGCCGATGTGTTTAAGTATTCGAACTTGAAAATCTTTTTTCTCGCTAATGAATTCGTTTTCACTTGAAGCTTTCATGGTTATGTCATATTATGCATAAGGTCTTTAAGCTTGAGCGGAAAGAAAATTCGGTTTTGTTTATTACATGTACTCAAGATGTTTGTTCTCTAATTTTTACACTCACCTCATGTTTCATTATTTGAATTTGCTTTTAATTTCTTTAAATCTTCATCTCTGTACATTGTACTTATAATTCATCCATAAATCGAAGTAACAGACCTAGCAGCTGAGAGCTTATTGATGGAGCTAAGCCAGAACCATTTATCTAGGAGACCTAACAGGCCGTTACGTGGCGATTCCTTAGATAGGCAGAAGCTTACGTATCCCATCCAGCCCCGCGAGGTGTGAACAGTTGAGACTTGCGTGCTTTGTACACTAGTGGTTCATGTTGTACTTTCTCTGGACTCTCCTGCCATTTTATTACAGGGTTACACGCATTCTTCCTTGTTTGCTTTTGGGGTATATCTTTTGGGTGTTATTCTTCCTTCTTCCCTTTGGATCATACCTTTTTAATGTTATTTTTCCTTGTTCCCTTTGGAACACACCTTTTTAATGTTATTTTTCCTTGTTCCCTTTTGGATCACACATTTTTAATGTTATTTTTCTTGTTCCCTTTTGGATTACACCTTTTGTATTTTGTTCTCACTTGTTCGTTTTTTGGATCACACATTGTTGTGTTTTTGTTTCATACGGATGCTAAATGAAACATTTTGCTTCGGTCTAGATTTTAAGAAACTCTTTCTTATTGAATGTGTGCACTCTGATAGACTGAGACCTTTGACACCAGATATCATACAAGGATTTATGCAGAAAAAATGGTAAATTATGCAAACAAAAAATGAAAATTATGCACAAATTGTGCGTATTACCAAAAAGCTCTAGTATGTACTTCTTGACATAAAAATTCAAATGAGAAATCAAGCTGGAAAATTATTGGGACACAAAAAAAATTTTGCTTTCAGTTCCTATAATCATACAGCCTGTATGTAGATTAAAAACAATAACAAAGGAAAGAGATATAGAACGCGACGAGTCTTTAATAAGGTTCCTCCATTTTTCTTTTTTTTTGACTCTAGCGCTGATTTTTTACTAATGTGCGTTACAAAAGCATCGATTGTTGATCTAAATCTAGATTAGATCTAGAATGAAGACTTCTCTTAGAGTTAGAATGCACTCAGATCTTAAAGAAATGGAAGTAATGATACGTTGGATTAGATTTGGAGATCCACTGAGAAGGACAAGGATTCAGTGAATAGTTGAAACGAGTTAGTCTAGCCTAAGGCACCTTATAAAAATGTCGACCGGACAGTGGTTTACCTTAATAATATTATTATGGTACCACCACCATCAAACGGCAGAAAATGTGCTAGACACCCCATCGGCCATCAGTCAGCGCAGTTAACAGAATCATGGTTTTGGGGGGGGGGGGTTGGTTTTGTTTTTAAATTTTTTAATTTACGAACTTATCTATGAAAACCTGAAATTATGCGGCTTTATGCGGGAAATGGTAAATTACGCGGGTGCAACTAGGTAGGTTATCTGTGAGGTCAAACAATTTAGTTATACAGTGATAAACAGTTACACGTTAAAATTTCCCCCTAAATTTGATTCAGATGAATTAGGTTCTCCTTCTATGCCCATTACGGTTTTACTTTCTAGAGAGGGAGCACTTCAAAGAGTAATACTATAAAAACAGCGGGAGGGAGGGGATTTCTTTTTAAAGCCTGTTTAACAATGTTTTGAGTTTTATATTTTATATCATGCTGTCTCGGTGTCGACGTTGATTTCTTTAAACGTGTACATGTATTTTATATGTAGAGGTGAAGTTACAGTTATCAAACGCAGTTGTGTCAATGTCAGATAAAAAGACCAAAAAATGTAAAAGCATCTTTATTTATGATTTCCCCAACTGAAGGTCATAAAAAGGTTTCGAGTCTCCCTAACAAAATTGAGACAGTGACAGAATATATCGGGGTATGTTGTCGACACTGACCCGTGATAATCATCATATTCCTAGAGGAAAATATCTTATATCTTCCATACCTGTTTTTTTTAACTTTGGTCAGACACCTTCGTCAGCTATATCACGCATTCAAAAAAAAATCTCCTCAAAACAGGCCACCAATTGACGAACTAATTACATTCAAAAGAAAAATAAAGTTTTTTTCTAACAAGGTTGAAGGTTGAGCAAGCTGTCCAAGACAGTTTGTTTTCCTATGGACTGAGTGGTTGTAGTGCAGAGAAAACAGTGAAAACGCTTGCCAGGAGGTACAAACTCTTTGGGGAGCTGGGTATCAGAGAGTCTTCAGAGCAGAAACTCACCCTTATAGTACGTTAAGTATTCAGCCCTTAACTTCTGACACTTAAAGGGGGCCGACCAACACCTTTATGTCTCCCTGCTATCTTTTTTTCGCACAGCGCCAGGATTCGAACCCACACTCGTCTTTTGTTTGATTGCTGATCCAGGCACTATACCACTTCACCAACTGGCTCGCGATTATTAAAGCCCTTTTAATGCATATGAAGAAAATTCTTATTGCTCCGGCTCCCAAACCACAGGGAAATGTTTTTGGCTATTTCAACCAATAACTTTAGAGCTTTTCTTTTCACTTATTAAGCGTTTAGTCAGAAGGTCATGGCTAATGATCCCATGAATCCTCTGTCACCAATATCAACGGGCATCACCACAGCTTGGTAGCCGGCATCTTCGAGCTCTTTGGTCAGTTTTAGGTGTTTCTCTCTTCTTTTTTTTTTAGATGTGGGCCTCTTCCATTTTATTTTCGTATGGAATTATTAGCTCCACCAGGATCAGTTTTTGTGTGCAAGCTGAATGGATCACGATAGCGGGCCTTATTCTTGTTTCTTTGAATATACTAGGGTGACTGTCCATTCTGGAGGGTCTGCTGAAACATCCCAGTCGTAACAACGATCTAGGAGACATTTTCTCTGGTTTGTTGTCCTCACCGACCTTCTGTGCCATGATTTATCGCCTCATTCTGTTGTGAATATCAATGCATTGGTTTCAGAGAGGGTATCTCTCCTTTAACCGTGATAATGATTGCATCTTCCTGAAGGACTCTATCTAGCCTCCATGTCTATCACCCCTTGGAGAGGGCGACTTGCAAGAGTAAAAGTCATGCTCTGTGGTCTGTCTGCTTCGCAGAGCGGACAAGTGGGGTAATCTTTCTTTACCCACAGTATCAGTTTTGCGTTGGAGGGCCGGATATCGTACACTGATCTGATGAGAAAGCTGATCCAAAGTGGCGCCATGTGTCAGATGTCATTTTATGTGGGGGTTTCTGCAGGGCATTATCCCAGTGAGTCCAATGTCCCTGTTGAGGTTGCTGGACTGCTTTCTGAGCCTTTCTGGAATTCATTGAGCCGTATCTCATTGATGACCATGTCTCTTTTCTCTTTGAACTTTGCATTTGACCATCACTTTGCTGTAGATGAACCCAGCCCTTGGCGGTCAGTTTGAGTTTGCCCACTCACTTCTTTAATAATAAGGTACTCTAAGGCTTCGATAACTTTCCATTTCCTACCCGTCTTTATGCTCGGTTGTACTGTCTTCATACAGGTCCTCGGAATCCTCTAACATAGAAAGTTGCCTGGCTTTGCCATATTTATATGCTTCCAATATGGATTGACGTGGGAGTCTCAGCTTTGCTTTACGGCAATACATTGCCACGCCTGTGAGAGCCGGAGGTAGCCCTCCTGGTGAACTTATTGATCTTAGCTTCTTGTGTCTCTACTGTAATTGAGCAGAGACTATATGGCCAGAGGAGCTTTGGAATTAGCATGAACTGTAGGCTCCACACTTTCAGCTTACCCTGAAGGCCACATCTATTGACGGCTAGAAGGCCTTCGGTATCAAGTTCTACTATTTCTAGTCCTCTTTTGGTATCTTTCATGGATGAGTCGAGGCACTATGACATTCGGCGTGCTTCGTCTTCATTTGAGCAGATTTGATGGTACTAAAAAGGGCGAGTAGCAACCACTGCCTAGATCAGATGGACCTGCGCTTCCTTCTGCTGCTGTGAAGATGACTTCCATAGCCACGACGTACAGGATACGGGATATGGTACAGCCTCAGAATTCTTTTTGGGCCCAATCATCGAAGTGGCGAAGCAGGCAGCCCCGCTAGAGGGTGTACCGGTAGTGCTCCCCTCTCTCCACCTCCCCTCCCCCCAAAAAAAACAAAAACAAACAAACAAACAAAAAAAAAAAACAAAAAAAAAAAACAAGAAAAATGGTGCAAATCTGTGCGTCTTGGTGAGTTTTGCAGTGAATTTGAAGGTATTCAAAGGCATTATTTTTGTATTATTTAAGAACAAGAATAAATCCAAATAGAAAAGCAAAAACACCACACTTGGAAGACAACTTGGTCATTACAAAAGATCTAAAAAGGACGCGTTTGTTTCTGTAAATAGTTTGAAACAGGGTCTAAAAAGAGACAGGCACACAACCTTATAACTGAGGGACTAAAAAAAAGAAACAACACAAGTATGAACAAGAAGAAAGCGTGAAGATGCATTGTCTTTTACTGTTTTGTCATGGAGCACATCATCTCCATTACTACTACCACCAAAATCATCATCATCATCATCGTCATTCATCGTCATCATCATCACCATCTCCATTATCTTCATCATCATCACCACCGTCATCATCTTCATCGACATTGTCACCATCTTTTATAATATGAATATCATCATCCTCATTATTATTATCATTATTATTATTTTTATTATTATTATTATTATTATTATTATTATTATTATTATTATTATTATTATTATTATTATTATTATTATTATTATTATTATTATTATTATTATTATTATTATTATTTTTATAATTATTATTATTATTATTATTATTATTATTATTATTATTATTATTATTATTATTATTATTATTATTATTGACGCTGAAGGAAGATCCTCCATATAGCGCACAATTCATGTAGCTAAATCCAAGGGATATAACAAGCAAAAAACGTTTAAAGCAAACGACCAAATAATAAAAAAAAAGGTCAGAAGGATTGTGAATAAAATTCCAGTGTCCTTTTAATACACATACATATATAACTATTTAGTTAAAACAAATACATATGAATAATAAAATTCTAATAAAGTGATCGAGAGGAAATTTTGTAGCCTCGTGGACTTAAATGTAGATCTGGCAGTTTATACAAGCTCTCAAACTAGGTTTTTCTCTTAACCAATTAGGTATATAAATTAACAATAATTTTTTAATGCTCTAATTCCTTTATATAAGATTTGATATAATATGAATGACGCATAAATTAATTTAATACGTCCATGCCAATGATTTTTAGATGCGTTACAATCCAATGCTTAATCGTGTTAAGCAGCTCTCATCTTGTGCTGTTCACGCCCACACATACACCATCAAGTCCGATCCAAGGTCGACTCGCTATTGTATAATATAAGGCCTCAACACGTCCCACAATTCAAATCATCATCAGTAGTATAGACAGTCCTATAAAAGAAATCATACGCGCCCTTAATGAACTACCACAATTATTCTAAAGCATTCAAAACTTGATCATGAAAGGAAGTAATAAAACAATGTGATACTACACCATAGGTTTCTCTAACAGAATCCAGATTAGTCAAATCAAACCTCACAACTGGCGCAGACTGTTCAAAATAAAGCAATTCTCTATTAAAGTCATACACCAGTAAGAACTGAGTCTAGATCACAAAATACCAGAATTTAAACCAACTAATCAAAGATAGATAAGATATTCACCTTCTCCGAAAAGCGAATTCTCAACTCTGCCAATTATTGTAGATCATTCAAATTTCGTCGTGCTGACAAGTACAATGGCGTCTATGCAGATTCAATATTTTTCAATGTAACTTATTTAACATCTGTCAAGCCAATCTAATCTCATCATTTGGGATAAGTAATTATTTGGCGGAGCTGTCTCTCTATGTCTAGCTTCACGCTACGAGGGCTGTAGCAGAAAAGCAAAAGCGACCAGATTAGCTACTCACACATGCCCAGTAAGAAGGTCATGTGATCCCAATCACAACTCAGATCCAAGAGCGTGCTTAACGAGAAAGTACACAAAACTAAGCAGATAGCACCTTTGACCTACACCGCGACAATTATTATCATTATTATTATTATTATTATTATTATTATTATTATTATTATTATTATTATTATTATTATTTTTATTATTATTATTATTATTATTATTTTTACTTTTTTCTAATTTGAATTTATTTTAAATCCAAGTTAACATTTTTGAATTACAAAAATTACAAAAAAAAACCCCAGCCTTATTTGAGAAAACACATAAAAGTTAAACTGAATTAAATAATTTATTTTTTGAAATAATCAATACAGAACATGAATAATCACTGCGTATAAGATTTATTAGGTCTAACATTTTGGAAAACTCAAACCACTTCAATATGGAATGTTTCAGTTTCATTACAATCAACATGTTAAAAAAATCTATCTCAGTGATTGAAATTGAATTCAATATTTTTTGTTTTGTAAAAAATATTATTGATATAATATGTATATATATATATATATATATATATATATATATATATATATATACATATATATATATATATATATATATATATATCATAAATATCTAACATCTAATTTTACTACTACTACTACTACTACTACTACTACTACTACTACTACTACTACTACTACTACTACTACTACTACTACTACTACTACTACTACTACTACTACTACTACTATTACTACTTATATTACCACTACAACTACAGCTACTACAACGGAAATTATCAAATTTATGAACCACTAAATTTCATTTTTGATTTTTCAGTGGTAACACATAATATTTCTCATGAACCCAGACATGGCGTGAAACATAATTTTTTTCTCTGATTCGCTGTTGTCTTCAGCTGAGAGGTCTTGACACGCGGCTTATTCTTCTACCGATGGTAGATCTGTGAACTCTGAAAGTATACCTCGTGAACTGAGAGCTTCCGTCGTTGGTTAAAAAAAAGGAGAGCCGCAAGGATCTGTAACAAACATGATAAATGTATAAGGTCATTACTGGATCATCTGAATAATTGTGTCATTAGCTTCAAAATATCGAAGGTATACAATTCAAAGTGACTATTGAATTACACACACACACAAACCATTTGATAAAAAATGCCACTTCATGTTATTGTAAATAAATATACACCTACCCACCTCTTTTACTTTATTCCTTGATTGAAAAGAGAGCAAGCCATGCCTCATTGATACTTAAAAAGTTATTATTAAGTGCATCTGTACTTATAGTCCTTTAACTAATAATATCTAGGAACTTTATGCATCGTAGCTCATGAGCATCCAGCAATAATCAATGTCTATAACCACCGGCCTTTTTCAGTCGTTGGGTCACTTAATCAAAATTTAGACTTAGGTGATCGATAAACTAAAAGAAAACCGTCACAATTACAAAAAAATTTCTAGGTGTAGATTTTCAAAAATTAATAATATAATATAGCTTCCCAGCAGTCAAGCTCTAGGTTTAGATCTAAGAAATAACAAAAATGACTATGAAAGATTCAAATACTGTATTAAAAAGATTGATATTTTGGCCCGCTTTTCATGTTTTAGCCAGACTAGACCTAATTTTTTACTTAGATCTAGATTCCAGACCTTGCTTTGTAAAGAGCCTCTAAACCGTCTTTAAAAGTGCGGTATGCTTGTTTTTCAACGAAATGTAGGTCTAATATAATTTATAATTGTATTTCCAATGCGATAAAGATCCGTTTTACTGAATCTAAATCTAGATTAAGGTCTAAATTTTTAGTTTTATTTCTTAACTAGATTGGTAGTAAATTTAATGCAAAGTGGAATTTATATTCAAGTTTTTAATCCAGACTCAGTCTAAATCTAGTTTCACCTGAATACATCAGAGCAGGTTACCTTTGCGATTTGCTAGCTGCAAATCACAGCTTATCTCCTCCGCTATCCAGAAAGGTTCTTGACTTCGAAATCTGTACCTTGCATGTAATTCATCATCGTTATAGACATCAAAGTGGTTGGTTTTATGTCGAAAACTTCGGAATCGTATTTCTCTCGGTCACCGATAAATTTCGTTGATAATGTCCACCATTGTTGGGCCGCAAATACAGATCTTGGGCCAACCGCATCGACCGCCCAAATTTTGGGACGCACAGCAAGTGCCCAAGAGCTTGGGAACATTTCATGCGCAGCTCCCATCGTGAGTAAGGGCCCAGCTTGGGCAGATGTGCTAAGTTAGGCGGGAACTTGGTGTTGGGAACATTTCATGCGCACGGCCACTGGTTTCAATCTAGATTCTAGATTCATACTTTAAAGCACGGTTTTAGATCTTGACGTGGATCATTATTTAGAGATGACATTAGTTGTTATCAATAATTATTTTTAAGACACTATTACAAGAAATGTTTAATTTAGTCAAAGAATTTTGATTGCCAAAGATATCAGATACTATTTTTTAAAGAACTCACTTGATTGTCACAAAGATTTTTACTTCTTCCCCTTGAAATTTTTAATTTTTTTTTTTAATTTTAATGACCGTAATTTTCTTTTTATTGGTACCCTTTTGCGATACATTTACAAAAAAAAAAATTTTTACCCACGAGTAAATTCTTATTATTAAAAAAAAAACAATTGGAAATACACGTATTTGCCCATAAAAATTTGAAAAGAAAGACAATTTTTTATATTGATACATTATTTAAATCTAAGGAGGTGCAGTGCCATAACATTTTTAGAGTTTTTTTTTTCCTTTTTGACAAGCAGTTTGATAGCGATTATTTTTCATTAACAGAAAATTTCATCTTGAAAGTAACTTTTTTTACCCTTTCCGACACATTTGGATTTTTTTTTTTTTTTTTTTTTTTTTTGCCGAATTCATTATACATAATTACTCATTTCGTCAAAACTTTAAGAACTCTGCAGCAATTTTCCTAGACAAGATTTTCGAAAAACAAAATTAATGATTTTAAATACTCTTTGACAAAAAAAATTAGCAACAGATTTTTTTTTTTTTTATTTCTACAAATTGTTTTGTAGATCTGGACCAAAATTTCAAATGCTAAAATTTTTAAAAACTTCTTTGTGCCAAATTTTTGTCTAAGCAAGATTTTCTATGGAAATAATTTTGGTCTAATTGTAATTCTTAAAATTTTATCTGAGCTTTGGACGTAGATGTCTAGACAATATTTTCTACAAATCAGCTCACTTTGTATCTGTTTAAGGCCAAATTAGGTTGACAAACATTGGTATTGGGTACTTTGGAATTTAAAAAAATTACTGTCTGAAACTAAAGAATCTTTGTTTTGATTTAAATCTATTCAATATATAAGACCATTGTTTAAAATCTTTACATACATTTACCACCGTATGTTTACACCTAAATAAAAAAAAAATTAAAAAGGTTTCAGAACTAGCCTTCAGCTTCCGCGTAGAGATGAACTAATTAATGAAGGTTGAGTGAAAAAGCATTTAGCTTTTTTTTTTTTTTAGTTTCTTTGTATTGCCGAGCACCTGTTCACTACATCAGGTCGTGCACTTCATTGTATCTGTAGTGGATCAGAGCAGCACACATTGAGGTCTTGGTGGAGAGATAAACTGAAAAGAGGGCTGCTTAAAAGATTGCACCTAAATTAAAGTCTACTTTTTTGCATAAAACCTCTGCTTTTTTTTTTTTTTTTGGAAAACAAGGATGTCTTTATGAAAAAGTGAGATAATTTTCAAGGGAGTTTCAAGATTTCATATATTTTAAAATTGTGCAATGAGTGGTTCTGGAGGAAATAAATCTGTTATTGTTGTAAAATTTGTTTTTCTTCAATGTAGTTGTGTGGTCCTGGAGGAGATATGTACATGGAGATGCTATTGCTGTTAAGTTATCTTTTCTTTAGTGTAGTAGGATTTCCCACCTGTTAAATATTGAAGAGTTAGTTTTCTTCAGTGAAGTTGCATGGCTCTGGAGGACACAAGTCTGATGCTTTTGTTAAGTTTTGCATTTCTTGAATGTAGTTGTCTTACTCATTTGTTAATTTGAGCGCGCAAACATGCTTGTATATATATACATATATGTTGTGTGTGTGCGTGAGCTTAAATATTGACTACCTTGAAAGACTTGATAATCAGCGGTACTCGAGCTCTTGTTCTATGCTGTATGATTTTCTAGACATACAACGGTCCTTTTTTCATTGTTTAACAACAATGTTTAACATATAAGCTCCTGTTAACCTGGGTGGCTTATGTAGTTTGAAATGTAATGATGTTTATGTAATGTACCAGTTTTGACTGAATAGTTCTTAGAATTGAGATCGCCATAACCTTCTCCCTACAATATCGTGACGTATCGTCGGTAGAATGAGGTAAATTGGGCATAGACTCAATCCACGCAGTATATCTGTACCAGCCTTACTGCATGTCTTCCTCAGAGGCGCCGGTGAAACCTTGGACCTGCCCAGCCAACACCTTCACCGGGGATGACTTCTGCCTCGACACTTGCATTAATGATGGTGATTGTCGCTTTAACCAAAAGTGTTGCAAGTATGGCTGCAACTGGGACTGTCTCCACCAACCGCATATCTGTGACACAAAAGTAAGTATGAATTTAAGTCCTATGTCAGAAAATAATATACAGGAAGTTTAGAGAGATTCTGATGGAAATTGATCAATGTGGCTTTACAGACTTGAATTCAACACTTAGAGAGAAAGATGAATTGGAAAACGGCTGATGTGGTTTGAGAGAGAAAGTTCGATTAGAGAATAGCCATGTGGGAGATATAGAGAATGATCAATTACATAATGGCTCCTACGGAGAAAGAAGGCAAGATCGATTAAGATACGATTATGAGATGTAGAGAGAAAAGAAAATTAGAAATGCCTGCTGCAGAGATAAGAGGAACTTTTCACATAGTTAATGACTGCTAGCACTACGAAGAATGAAACGTGAATAGAGCCGGGAATATAATTGATTTCCTTATATGTATTACTTGCGAGTTTAATGTCACTGTTGCATCGACTGATTCCAGCTTTTCTTTATTGGCTCGTCTGGTGAGTGCTGCACATGCTGTATGGTTAGAACTGAAACAAGTGCTGTCACTTTTACTAAGTCCGAATTGTCTTCCTGAAACAAACAGAATAGAAGTGTTGAAATGATAATTTTACCATGATATTGTTTAATCGGTGACGCCCATGTCACTGCGTCTCTCTCTCTCTCTCTCTCTCTCTCTCTCTCTCTCTCTCTCTCTCTCTCTCTCTCTCTCTCTCTCTCTCTCAGCAATGCCCACCAGGGAGCTTCTGTCACCGGAAGAGTATGCTGTTCTGCACACCTCCACGCCAATGTCCCAAAGAGGGAGATTGTGGTAAGTTTGTGTTATCAGGTTATTGTAAAGATGAGGAAGATTATGGAGTATCTGTCCTTGGGTCAATGTCTTGTTGTGAAAATCTGTGGCCATAATTATATCATCTAAGTTTAAATTTACAATCTGTCTTTTTCAATTCTGAAATTGTGGCACAATCTTGTTATTCAAGTCCAAAGATCCAAAGCATATACATATATATATAATTATGTATTCCACTGTCAGTTTTCCAGCTTATCTCAGACTTGTTATATGTATTATCTTTTGGATATACGAGGGCTCTTTCAGAAATAACCGAAAAATGCCCATTGCTCAGCAACCAGTGGAGCTTTTTTAATTCTGTAAACGACATGATATTCCTTATTTCCTTACGGATGTTCCCAGAAATTATGAAGTGCATCATTTTGCACAATGAATGTCTAGACGATTTTAAAGATGGCGGCCCACCTTGAAACTTGGTCAAAGGAGGAAATCAGAGCTGTCATACGTTTTTTGAACGCCAAAAGTCTGAATCCTACCAAAATTCATAAAGAACTTCAGAGTGTATATGGTGAGCATGTTATAAGCCGTACACAAGTCTATCACTGGTGTAATTTGTTTGAAGCCGGCCATTCCGACTTGACAGATAGGGAAGGGAGAGGGCGTTCGATAACTGCGACGTCAGAAGACAATGTGAAGCGAGTTGATGAGCTTATTCGTCAAGACAGGAGGTTGAAACTTCATGAAATCGCAAGCAGTCTTGAAATTTCGGAAACTTCTGCCCATAGAATTGTATTTGATGAACTTGGCTACAGAAAAGTCAGCGCAAGATGGGTTCCTAAGCAATTGACAGACAATCATAAAGAACAAAGATTGGACATCTGCAGGGAACTTTTGAGAAGAAGCAAGAGCTCACGCAGGGTTCACGGGCATACTGCCAACGCCGGCGGAGACTTTCTAGGGTACGATGTGACTTTTCTTGACAGCATAGTCACCGGTGATGAGACTTGGTTGCACCATTGCACCCCAGAAACAAAGCAAGATTCGATGACATGGAAACATCCATCCTCACCTGTCGCGAAGAAATTCAAAGTCATGCGGTCAGCAAAGAAAATAATGGGAACTGTTTTCTGGGACAGTCGTGGTGTTCTTCTGTTCGAAACCTTACAACCTGGAGAAGCAATCAATGCTGCAAGGTACTGCCAAACTCTTGACAAGCTTAGGGAGGCCATTCGCAGAAAGCGCCCAGGGCAGTTGACCAACGGGGTCATTTTGCAACACGACAACGCTACACCCCACACAGCACGAGTGACGCAAGGTTGGCTAGAGAAATATGGATGGGAGATTTTGCCACACCCACCACACAGACCAGACCTCGCACCATCTGATTATCACCTCTTTGGGCCACTGAAACGTGAGCTGGCAGGAAAGCGCTTTGATGACGATAAAGAGCTTGTTGACCATGTGCGGAAATGGCTACAAAACCTTGACGGAAGTTTCTTCCGAGAGGGTATCTATTCCATGGTGCCCCGTTGGTAGAAGAGTGTTGACAGACTTGGCTGTTACGTAGAGAAATGAAGGACGAGTCAAGGTATAAACAGGTGCAAGAATTTTGTTGATAGCATAAAAAACGCGGATTTTACAGGCATTTTTCGGTTAATTATGAAAGAGCCCTCGTAAAATAAAGTTACAGATGTTTCCTTTAAAAAACTTCTAGACCTGTATCTAACTTTATGGTTGTTCCAACGTTCACGTTCAGTCGATTGTCCACCACCGTGTGAGACCACCTGCAAGTATGGACATGTCCTTGATTTTGTGGGATGTCCAACATGCTTCTGCAAAATACCCCCAACAAGTAAGGAGTTTTCAATAGGCGGTGATAGGAGATCTATCCTCGGATTTTTTAATAAACACAGTATTTGTATCGCCATCGTCGAGACATTGTATAATGACCTCCTAGGCACGTCAAACTTGGCTTAAAGTTGTAAAATTGCCCGGAAATCGGAGAGGTATTATTATATTTCACCCAAAATACTTCTGTAGTCTTTTTTAATTAAGGCAAAAATATCATTATTATTTTTCGTAAAAGAGAAAAAAAAGTGATTGTACGAATTACTTTCCTGTAAGCACAACTAGGTAAAGATGGCAGGATTGAAATTGAAAGAAGACCTACGATATTGGAGGCGGCAGTTCTAAAAACGCTGAAATAGTTCTATATGTCAGAGAGTAAAATCTAAGTAAAGAATTTAAAATATTGCTACTTAGACATATATTCTAGATATTTACAACATTAACAGCTGGACTGAAATCAAAAGGATAAGATCTGCATGTAGATAATTATAGATCCTATGTTCAGAATGTTGGGGTTTATTTGTCAGAGGTGATTTTTTTTTCTCAAAGACATTTCTAATTAGCTGTTAGCCGTATTGGTAAAAGAAAATTTAAGTTCTAGGTTAAAAATCTTTTAAACTCTACGCATATCCCCTTTTCTTGAAAACCCTCCCGCATCCCAGCACCGGCAAACTGACACCAGGCTCCATATCGTAGAGCGGGCTACACCAGGCTCCATATCGTAGAGCGGGCTACACCAGGCTCCATATCGTAGAGCGGGCTACACCAGGCTCCATATCGTAGAGCGGGCTACACCAGGCTCCATATCGTAGAGCGGGCTACACCAGGCTCCATATCGTAGAGCGGGATTTTCAGCCTTTTTTCCAAATAGCAGTAATCGTTGGGCGCTACCGCAAAACAATGTCATGCCTGTGTAAGATTGTCAGTTGCATTTAACCCTTTTCCACACAACAGGGTGAGCTCCGCCAGTTTAGGATAGTTCTATAAAACTTTGATCAAACTCCGTCTTATCTACATGAGAGCTGTGGCTTTCACCTGATTTGTTCATTTTAAGAATATAAATAATTTGAAACATTTTATGGTGTATCATACCTGCGTACTCAAATAAAAAAAAAAAAAACAATTTATTTATAGTAGGGGGCTGTTCAAATATGATATCATGCATGGAAAGGGGGGGGGGGGTCTACAAAAATGTAGGGAAGTGTGAGGAAAAGGGGGGGGGGGGTGTCTCATGGAAAAGTGATATCACACCTTTTAGCCTATTACAGTGTATTAGAAATAGATTGAAAACTAAGATTTTTTTTAAATAATTCAAATTAACTTTCATTAATACATTCCAGATCTATATTTCCTTCTAGATTATCACAAATTTGGGAGCCAACAGAGGCCATAATTCCCCAAATTTGGGGACTTTGGCCAAGAAAGAGCCAAATTGGCATACCTGCCTGTCAGACAAAGGGGAAGTCACTCTGCCCCCAATTTTTGTTTATGAGAAATTAGTAGGCTTATCAACAAATGATTAAGCCTAGATCTATAAAAATTTAGATTTCACAATGGATGAGGTCAATAAACTCTATCATGATTTTTTTCAAGGCCTTCACTGAGATACATAGTACAAGTGGAACAGAGGTACAAAGAAGGGCGAATGAAAAGTGGGCGCAGCTGAAGGCCCAGGTCAAGGTGGGAGACATGGGGCCACACAATGAGGAGATGACCAAACTTAAACATAAAAAAGACACCATCAAAGCTAATTCATCTATTACATCGTTTTTTTCACGACAGTCAAGCACAACAAAAGCTAGATCTAGTGATCCTGATCCTAGGCCTACACCGACGGCGACACCACCAGCACAAGAAGACCCTTCTCCTGGCCCTAGTCATGAGCAAGAAGAGAAACCACATATATGTGTCTTATGTGTCGAATGTGTGATATCACAGGGGGGGGGGGGGTCTGGCAAAAATGTGAGGAAGTGTGAGAAGGGGAGGGGGGGTGCTGAAAATCTCCCCAAAAAGTGTGATATCATATCTGAACAGCCCCTAAGGGCAGGGCAGATTTTTTTTAAACACTAACAGACACTTTAATTTTCAGTAAAATAAGAAGTTCCAGGCTAAAATAGATTATGCACCTTTGTATAGACATTTTTTAAACTGACAAACAACTAGACACATGCACACGAGCAAACAAAAACGCCCTCTTTAGTCTCTCTCTCTCTCTCTCTCTCTCTCTCTCTCTCTCTCTCTCTCTCTCTCTCTCTCTCTCTCTCTCTCTCTCTCTCTCTCTCTCTCTGTCTGTCTGTCTGTCTGTCTATCTGTCTGACCTGTCTGTCTGTCTGTCTCTCTAGTCTTCGTTCATTTCAAGCCAATGGGAGACACTGAGCATCTTGTTTTACTTTTTACCACTGTCAGTTTTGTTAATCAGCTTTGCCCTCTTAACTGGAGTTTCTGAATTTGCTACTTTTGGCTTTGGTTTAGGTTGAAGATAGTGGAGATCTTATGCTTCACAGAGTTCGGCAGTGATGGCGCAGCTGACCGGCGCACATTTTGGGCTAAAGCAAGAAATCATCCAATGTCAATCTTGAAGATTAATGGTCTACTTTGTCTTCATGGTAAAGTGTGACCACTGGATATTTCACCATGAGTACAACTCTTGAGGCAATGGATGTAAGGTCCAGCATGTTGAAGAACATCACTAGTGCCACCTTTTTGTCTTTCTCTTTGTTGCAAAGGCATTAGCGTATGGTCCATTGCATCCACGCATCCTTTTGTTTTGTTGTAAGTCAACACAATCCCTGTATTTTTACTTTGTAGGCTAAGATCTGCTTCATTTCGCATTGTGCTCATCACAAAAACGATCTTTTGCCCCTTGCTTTGGTACTAAACCAATACTGTAGTGTGACGAAAGAGAAACTTAAGCTCTCCTAGGCGGCCAGGACTTTCTTTTCTTGGAACTCTCTCGGTAGGAACGTGTTGTTTCTTTTCGCAGATCCAACTATTGTGAGTTTATTTCTCAGTGATTCGGCTAGTTTCAGATCAGCAAAATAAGTGTCACACGTTACATCACTGCCAGTTCCTTGAAAGTCACGGGTCAATGTGCAGCAATGTTGAGACCCTTTCTGCTGGCCTGGCACAAATTCTTTCTACAATATGGAGAATTCTAAGCGTGTAATTAGTTGCAGCTTCACAAGCCCAGAAAATTTTCATCCCTTACTTTTCAGGTTTCGATGGTATATATTGAGTAAACTTACAGTGACCTCTTAACGGAACCAGTTGTTTATCTACTGTTATATATCTTCACCTGGAACGAAAAATTTGGCTTAGTTTTTGTGAAAAGAATCCTATTAGTTCCAAAAAGGAGCTAAAACATCCCTTTACCGCCTTTCAAATCTTGTTGCTTTATCATCAAGACGAAGATGGTTCAAAAAGCTGCTAAATATTCTGAATACAAAAGTTGCTCGCACAAGTGGGTTTCTATCCACTGGACTGAGGAGGGGTTCAGCAGAGATACTATTTGGTTTGAGAGCAGTTGCGGGCACAAGGCAAGCAGGGAAAGCTTCTAGATCAGTATCTTTCCACTCCTCACCCTTTTCTCTTTGGTCTTCAAGATTTTTAGTGTCGACAATTCTACTTATCATAGTGTCGTCAAGGCTTCTACAGGAGTTCTCACTATGCTTGTAGAAGGTGCTCTGTTTTTAATTATCTTAAGAATGTTTTCGCTGGGTGTGCGAGCTTCTGGAAAAAGTTTTGTTTCCACCAAAGATGTGCATGATTTTACAAGATTTATAGACCACATTATACAGAAAATTTATAAACGTTTGTACAAGATTGACATTTGACATCATGAAGGAATAAATATATATTCTATCCAAAAGATAAAGATCTTTTAGATTAATATTAGCTGGCGACTTTTTGAAATAGGTAACTAGAGATCTATAATTATGATGTAATTTTTAAAAAACTTTTCTAATGAAAAAAATATAAGAAAGCACTAGCTAGTATCGCTGTATGGGCTAATGAAGACACGTAACAGTTGTTTAGGTTGTGCTGGCAATTGAAATCATTGCTAATCTGGAAAGTTTTAAAGTTACCCTAAGGTCCCTTATGTTGAATTCAGCGTAGATTTTTTTATTTATTTCAGTCCAATTTTTTTCTTTGCAAAACCTTTTTCAATACTTTAAGTACCATTTTTCTCTAAGAAATTCTAGAACTCTCTAGGGATATCTATATGAATCAAAAATGGATCCAAACATATATTCACAAGATACTGCTAAGAAGAAGTTTTTTTAATCATTTTCATCTTATCAGTTTTACTGCATTGATGAATCTCATGGACTGCAAAGAAATCAAACGAAACAATTTTAGAGAAGCCGCCACAGCAAGATTACTCATAAACAGAACACGTAAACACCAAGCCACTTTGGTTTGGGCCATGAAAATGAGGAAAGAGAAACTAGAACGTCCTGTAACAACTAGAATCAGCAGGGGAAAACAGCTAAAAGAGATGCTACATGGTCTAAGAAAGTGGCTCAAAGTAGGAACTAGAATAAATTGTGACAACTGGAATCAGCAGGGGAAAACAGCGAAAAGAGATGATACATGGACTAAGAAAGTGGCTCAAAGTAGGAACTAGAACATCTTGTGACAAGTGGAATCAGCAGGGGAAAACAGCGAGAAGAGATGTTCCATGGACTAAGAAAGTGGCTCAAAGTAGGACTAGAACAACTTGTGACAACTGGAATCAGCAGGGCAAAGCAGCAAGAAGAGATGTTCCATGGACTAAGAAAGTGGCTCAAAGTAGGAACTAGAACAACTTGTGACAACTGGAATCAGCAGGGGAAAACAGCGAGAAGAGATGTTCCATGGACTAAGAAAGTGGCTCAAAGTAGGAACTAGAACAACTTGTGACAACTGGAATCAGCAGGGGAAAGCAGCAAGAAGAGATGTTCCATGGACTAAGAAAGTGGCTCAAAGTAGGAACTAGAACAACTTGTGACAACTGGAATCAGCAGGGGAAAGCAGCAAGAAGAGATGTTCCATGGACTAAAAAAGTGGCTCAAAGTAGGAACTAGAACATCCTGTTTACACCTCTACCTATTTATCTTTACTCACAAAAAACTCACATTACTCAGCACGCACAGGTCGTAGACATTTATTTATTTGAAAAATACAATAAATCAAATTGCCATTATAGGGAGAAAACATCATTCAAGAAAAGAGAAAGGGATGGAAAAATCCCAAAAACTCTATCGTAATAACGAGTAACCATTAAACTAACAAACGAAGTGTGAAGAAGTAAACAACAAAACAGTTAAAACAGTGTTAATTGGGAGTTGAGAACTGATGATGTGATATTAGATTTGGATAATTTGAGACCGTCTAAAAATAGCCTGAGGGGCTATGTCGCTAGGCCTACACAGAGCCGTCAAGGCCAGTAGCGTAATAGCCTTTTGCCGCAAACACGCAATAGACGGGATATGATTGTCATTCCATTTTGAGAACAGACTCACAAATGGTTCTACGGGCATGATCTTTGTTCGCTCCCTGGGGCGTGTAGTATTTGAGCGAATGAGGCCTTGAATTAGACGGAGGATCTTCGAGTCGATGGGGTCATGACCGAATTTAGCCAAGAAAAAATGTTTCAGAGCAGCACTGATGGTGCGGAGCAATGATTCTGGTCTTTCTGAACTTTGAGCCTTTTTAACTAAGTAAAGTGCAACATGTGATTGCGCATCAACAGGCATTTCTTTACATTTACTTATTTCTATATCATGTTCTAAGCAAAAGGTAAAAAAGTCAGCAATATATGCATTATAGGTATGCAATGAAGATGGAGCTAAGAAACAGTTATAACTTTTAATGGCCTCTAAAGACCAGTGGCGGGACAACAGTTTCTCCTTCCTCAAACTCTCCAGGCATAAATCTTCCATTTTGGGTTTCTTAACGGTTCTGGTAACGTGTTTGACATTGGTATGCAAAACGTGCGTGCTTTGGGAAGCCGTATAGGAGCAGCGATTGATCTGTTGATCAGTCTCAGAAAAAATGGGTGAGCTCTGAACAATGGAGCTATGATAGTGGCATAAGCCTGATACTGATCTAGTTTGTTTAGAATACGAGGGAGAAGACGGAAGGGTGCGTTTATGAAATTGTTTTCTTCCCGCCAGTCTGTTTGAGAAAAGGCATCCACCCCTGAAGTTGTTGGGTCGAGGAAGAGACTGTTGTACTTGGCACACTGTGCGCTGTTCATGCATGCAAACCTGTCCACTGTATGGGGTCCCCAAATTTTGTCGAGATATTGAAATAGATTTGGGTGAATAGTCCAACTGTATTTGTTGTCTAAACGACTTAAATAGTCCGGCATTGTGTTCAATTTCCCTGCCAACCATTTGGCGGAAATGGTTAAATTTTGTCTGATCGCCAAACTCCAAATCTTAGTGGCTACATTGGACAGGTCCGCATGCATTCCGCCCTGAAAATTTATGTATGCTGCACAAGAAACGTTGTCCGTTAAAATTTGTACTCTCTTCCCGCTAAGGGAAGGTGCGAAACTTTGCAAACAGAGGAGCACAGCCGATATCTGTCTCATGTTCGAGGAATTGTGCATCATGTGTGTATTCCAGATCCCCTGGGCTTGAATGTTTGAACTTACAACAATACCCCCCCAGCCGTGAGCTGATGCGTCTGTTGCTATTTGTACCGTTTCGATACATGAGGAATCAGCAATGGTTCTACCGTTCCAAGCTTTCAAAGATTCAAACCACCATGTTAAATCGTTATGAGTAGGCTGGTCGACCAAAAGAATATCCGACCAATTATATCTAGTTTTCAATAATCTGTAAGCATTCCTAAGGAGGAGTTTCGCTGGAATAACGGCCTTTGACATAGAAACTAACTGTCTTGTAATGCGGGCTAGGCCCCTGGCAGTTACTGACTTCCGTTTCAAAACTCTGGCTATGTTATGTCTAACTTTTCTAATCCTATCTTTTGGAATTTCAATCCACACTGAATCTTTAGTCCTATTAGTGTCAATAATAAACCCAATAAATGACTTTCTAGGTTCTGGATGTAGACTAGATTTGTCGTAGTTGATAAACCAACCTAATGTCTCCAACACCGAAATTAAATACGATTTTGAAGCGTTTATTCTATCAGATGTGTCACTTAGGAGAAAATCATCAACATAAACTACACACTTGATACCTTTATCAGCCAAATGTTCTATAACAGGCCTTACACACTTGTGGAAATTATATGGACTGCAATTAAGGCCAAAAGGAAGCACAACAAATTTGTAATAAATGCCATCAAATTTGAAACCAAGGTATTGGGTATGTTGAGGGTGTACTTTTATGTGGTGAAAACCACTCTTAATATCTAAGGTCACTAATAGGTCATCTGGGTCAACTATTTCCAGAGCAGAGTTTATGTCCGTATAGGAGAATTTCGGCGGCACACAGTGGGTATTGACTCTTCTCAAGTCTAAGATCAGTCTAAAATCGCCCGAACGTTTTGGCACCACCGATATACCTGACACGCACAGGGGTTTTTCCGTATAATTACACCTAACAATGCAATTGTTTTTTAAAAGGGAGTTAATCTCTTGTGTAATGAATTGGTGCTCTCTATAAGAAAACTGTCTATTGGTAATTTCGAAAGGCGGTGGCGTTGACGAGAATGGAATTGGGACACCATAAGAAATCCAGTCTTTCACCAGTGGGTTTTGTGTAATTTGGTTCCACGCGGATGTTTTTGTGCTCGGGAAACCACCTACAAACTGGGTCATGAATGGAACTAGGCGTCGTCTCGTCGTGTCGTGGGAAAGTCCATGCTCGGGGAACCTCGACTATTGTAGAACTGATAAGGTCGTCTGGGATAAGAATGGGCAGCGTTGAATGTCTGGCCCCTACCTCTGACGGTGTTAGTTCTGGAATTTGTTGACGATCTTGAAGATGTGCGGTTTGAAAGGGCCGAAAGCTCGGCTGCGAGTCAAACGTTCGTTAGAGAACGCTGTGAAAATGCTTGTGTGTTGTTTTCGAAAGATCGAAACAATCGACCAGTCTCACCGTCGAAGGTGGAGCGAACTACTAGATTGCTGTATTCGCTCTGTAATTCACCTGGGCGTAAAATATCGTGTAAAGTGATTGAAGGTCGTTCTCTGTAAGGGTGTACTGACCCTGATGTGGTCCTTGTAACGCTGCCAAGACCCTAAGGCCAGTCTCGGCAGACCTGGCTGACTTGGTGATTACCTTGAGAGTGGGCTTGCACTCTGATTTAATGCCTACAGCACTGTCATTAACTTTGCAATACGATGGAATTTGAATTCGAGACAGGTGGTCTCGCAGTGATTAGAATTGTCTCTGAATGTCCAAGAAAGCATTGTCACTATCGTAAGCAATGAAGCTTGGTAGGTTTGAATCGGGCCCAAGGCCCTGTGCAGGTGCAGGAGTGTCCCGACTTTGTGTCTGGTCAGCTTGGTCGACCGTTGGACTCGATTGGGGTTGGGGATGAGGTTCACGAAGGTCAGAATCAAGGCGTGTTTCGATGTCTGACAGCCGATCATTGATAGCTTGTAAAGTTCGCGCTAGATCTAGGTTTTCTGATTTTAAATCATCATGTGACATACTTATCAGATGTTATACTTGCGAATTTGAATATGATCCACCAAAACTAGATCTAATAGGTACTTTTAAACAAGAATGTCAGAAAATCACAGAAATAATATCCAGTGTAAAAATGGGAGCAGAAACAGTCCCACGTCCGCCTAGTGGGAATGCACTGAGGCAAAGACACCGCACTCCTACTACACACGTAGGAGTGCGCAGTAATCATATAGTCCCTGTGCGTGCTGGTAACTCTAATTAGAATCTAGATATCTCTATAGTTAAAAACACTGAATCTAGATCTAGGCCTTAAATTCTTTTGAAATTTTAAGTCTGAAAGTTAAATGTCAATGTAGATATTAACTTTTTGATTTGAGTCTAGCTGCGGAAAGTATATAGGCCCTAGATTTAGAATGAATATCAAAGCTATTTTATTGAGATTTAGATGTCACTCAACATGTAGATCTATTCCGGACGGTTTTAGAAATACGTTGATAGCCTACTTTCAGTTTCATTCCTGCCATCTGCATAGCAGTGCTTTCAGAAAGAAGTTTCCAGATTCACCTTTTTCTTTGTAAAAGGCCATTTTACAACTTTTTGCAATATTTCAACTGCCTAGGCTGTCTTTATAATTATGATTGTTGTTTATTTTAACCAAATCACTCGCAAGAGATATATCTAGCTTTAGAGAGAGATTTTTCCAAGTGTTTAAATAACTAGTTATTTTTGTTATTATTATTATCATTATTATTATTATATTATTAGTATTATTATTATTATTATTATTATTATTATTATTATTATTATTATTATTATTATTATTATTAGTTATTTAGTTAGTTAGTTAGTTAGTTAGTTTGTTTGTTTGTTTGTTTGTTAGAAGTAGGTCTTACTGAAGTATTGTAAAAAAAAACCTCGATCTTAGAGAAGATAGTCGAATATAATGAATAACTAATGTATTTTATATTTTTACTTCCCATCAACACAAATGCCAGCAACTACAGAGCCAACGTTATTAAAATCTAGGAACCTTAACACTGGAGTCAGGCCTGGTATGTCATGGCTCGACTTTATTCTACGAAGTCTTTGGGTGATTCTGCTGATAGAATTTTAGTGAAATAAAAAAGGAAAGAACTACAAGGAAAGTAAGGGCTGAAGCAGTTTAATTCTATCAGCTCAGTATAAATTTCTAAAACTGCAACATTCTGATATATATTTGAAGCCTCACAGCGCAAGATACTGTGCAGTAAGATCTTGCTCGCAAATTTATATAAGCTTATTAATTTTTTCTCTAAATAGATCATTTTAGTGAGGAAAGGGGAAAAATTCATCATCTGATGCAAGAGAATTATCTTGGAAAGATTTGTTTGTACTCCAACAGAAAGAGAGTATGTTTTATCAAAGAGCAAAGTTGGAGATTTGAATAGCTTTAATATACAAAACCATCTTGTTCTGTCAGTTCTGCAGAATAGGGATGGCTAAGTAAAATCAGAAAGTCAAAAAAAAGGGGGGAAAAGGGGTATTTCCGGATTGGTCTTTGCGAGAATTCCACTATACAATGTCCTCAGTTTTATACTCAAAAATGATAGTAAACACGATTCTGTTCTAAGATCGATGGAAATATTATTTTTAAGGTTAAAACATAAAGGCCTATTTAGTTTCAGAATGCAAGGATTGAAAATGTGAAAGTGGAAGAGAGTCAATCTGTGTTGCTTCTATTAGCTTAGATATATTTTTAGATTTAGCCCAGAGTGTTTACTTCATTACTTACTGTCGCTTCAGAAGATACAGATTATATGTACATGTAATAAGAAAAAAATAATGAAGTTTAAAATTGTTTCATTTTTGTCTCGGCTACATGAGAATTTGAAATCTAGAGCCAGAACAAATCTTGATTTCAAGGATTCAAGTTAATCAGTGACTGAGTGAGAGGTAGTGCTTCATTTTCAAATAATTATATTTTTCTTGAGAATACAAATCAAATTGACATTTACATCATGCTTTGAAAAGACTGAGATTAGTATGAATTTAAGTTGGCATAAAATTTTCATTGTACTCCTTACTTGAGGATATTAAATATGATGCAAGAGCAATAATCGGTTTTGTGTGTTATTTTTTGGGGATTTTTTTGTTTCATCTTATTCCTTGTTGTTACAAGAAAGCGTTTTCATGAAAACATTAAAATTAGATGCTACTTGCGAAATCAGCTACATAGTTATTTTTTTCTCAAACTGATTTTTTTTCAGGACCTTGGTTTGGAATTGCCTTTGGGTAAATTATAAAATCTGCAGAACCGTTATCTTTTGACTATCGAGTAGTGAGTGCAAATTAAAAGCGATGTGAGTAAGAAAAGGAATTAATTCAAAAGGAATATTGAGAATATAATTTGTATTACGCAGAAGCCAATTTTAAAGCTTAATGTCTTCTGAATATTTGCGTTCCTTGTAACTCCACCAGTTTTTTTTAAACTGATACCTTCAATTATAGCACTTTAATGTTGTTTCTGCAAGAATTTTTGTAAAATTTTTACTTTTCTATTTCACTTCTTATTTAACACTTATATAGTTTCAATATTTGTGTCTGAGTGATTTTTTAATTACTTTCTTTTTTGTGTGTGTGTCGCGTATCGACTTAAGTAACTTTCGTTATGGAGAAATATCTTTAGAGTGTTGATTTTCATTTTTGCATACTATGGAGCATCCTTTACTGTAGTTCATTTGAAGGTTACATTTCTGACAGGCTGCCTCATGTAAACTTACATGATATGCCACCTGCTGACGATATTTTAAGGAATATGTATTAATTTAAAAATTCAATTAAAATTAAAAACATAGCAACACAAATAACATGGAATTCCACGTGGTTGCTAGCCCATTTAACGTAACCAATTTCACATCAAAGCAAGAATGTGATTTCATCAAATCAGAAATGATGGAAAAAAGACCCGAAAGTGTCAGAATGAAGATCAGAAAATGTAACAAATAAGCCCCACTTCTAGTTCTAATAAACTTTAGTTGTTTTGTTTTTTTTTTTTCAAACAAAAAAAAAAATTCAAAGTTTAACAAATAAACTAATTAACCAAGTCTCTTTTTCTCCCTGTCTGTCTGTCTGTCTGTCTGTCTGTCTGTCTGTCTGTCTCTCTGTCTCTCTCTCTCTCGCTCTCTCTCTCCTCTCTCTCTCTCTCTCTCTCTCTCTCTGTCTTCCACTCTTTCTCTCTCTCTCTGTTTCTCTCTCTCTCTCTCTCTCTCTCTCTCTCTCTCTCTCTCTCTCTCTCTCTCTCTCTCTCTCTGTTTCTCTCATTTTCATTTTGCCTTTTGTCATGTGATTTCCAGCACCTTTTTATAAATGTATCTCTCAAGAATTGTATCCTGTCCGACTTCAAATCTGTTTAGGCATCTTGCTAATAAACCAACATTTTATTTGTTTCAATAATATCTTTTACATTTCAATTTCAGCATTTATTTTTTTCTGGATTCATTGCTTATGAGAATTATAACAACATTGTATGAGGCTAGTGTATGTGGTAAACATGACAGAGATGATGCTAGTTTTAGTGTTAATCATGACAATGATGGTGCTGGTGTTGGTGATAATTATGACATTGATCATGCTAGTGTTGGTTGTGATCATGATACATTGATAGTGATGATACTGGTATTAGTACTGATGATAGTGATGATATTGGTTTTGGTAGTGATCATACCGGTGTTGGTAGTGATCATGATAGTGATGATGCTGGTATTGTTGGTGATAATAATGGTGTTGGTGGTGATCAGGATAGTAATGAGCCTGATTTTGTTGGTGATCATACTGGTGTTACTGGGGATCATGAAAGCAATGAGGATGCTGGTTTTGTTAGTGATCATAACAAAGTTGTTGGTGGTAGTCATGATAGTGATGATGCTGATGTTGGTGATGATCGCGGATAGTGGTGATGATCTTGATGTTGCTGGTGATCATGATCTCGATGAAGGCTGATGTTGGTGGTGTTCATGGTAGTGACTATGCTAATGTCGGTGGTGATCATGATAGTGATGATGCTGATGTTGGTGATGATCATGATCGTGATGATGCTGATGTTGGTGGTGATCATGATAGTGATGATGCTGATGGTGGTGACCTTTATCTAGATGAGAGCTGATGTTGGTGGTGATCATGATAGTGATGATGCTGATGGTGGTGACCTTTATCTAGATGAGAGCTGATGGTGGTGATCATGATAGTGATTACCTTGCTGTTGGTGGTGATCATGACAGTGATGATGGTGACCATGATAGTATTGATGCTAGTGTTGGTTATGATCATGATACTGATGATTCTGGTTTTCTGGGCGATTATACTGCTTTTTGTTCGTTATCATGATAGGGGATTATAATTGATTTTGGTAGTGTACATGATGGGGTTAGCGGTAATCATGATAATGATGATGCTGTGGCTGGTGGTAGTCATGATGGTGATGATGCTGGTTTTGTCGGTGATCATATTAGTATTATTGGTGTTCATGATGCGATGATGCTGGTTTTGTTGGTAATTATAATACTGGTATAACTGGTGATCATGAAAGTATTGATGCTGCTTTTGTTTTTGATCATTCTGGTGTTGGTAGGTGATCATGATAATGTTTTTTTGGTTGGTATATCGACATATACAAGTGAGTTGGTGATGATTATTATGACAGTGATGATGCTCGTGTTGGTGACGATCATGACAGTGATGATAAAAGGTGTTGGTGGTACAAGGAGCAGTTGCGGATATGTTGTTGGTGGTGGTTATGACAGTTATGATGCTGGTGTTGTTGGTGATCATAACAGTTATGATGCAAGCGGTGTTGGTGGTGGTTATGACAGCTGGGTGATGCTGTTGTTGGTGGTGTTTTTGACAGTTATGAGAGCAAAGAGAAGAAACAATAAAAATCACTCAGGTCTCCTTCCCTTCCCCCCCTCCCCCCTCCCCCCCCCCGCCAAAAATAAAAAGGGAAAGCAAGCTTTTTTTATGAATTCCCTCCTCAATAGACAAACTTCGAACGGAAATCGCAAATTAGTCATTGTCTTTACATTGACGCTACAACCTTTAGTGTGGTGTAGGCCTAAGAAATACTATAAGTAAAAGCTCCACTCTAGCTCTACTTTGATGAGTTGATGTAGACCTACTTACTTAACATAATAGAATCTTAAGATACTCAATTGAATTGGTGTAGTACACTGGATAGATACAAAAGCTGAAGGCAGTCGTTACTCTGGTGAGTCTTTTTTCTCTAGGTTCAGTGCATCTTCAAAATTACTGTAAAGAATTGATCCTTAATTTAAGCTATAAAAAAAGAAATGAATGTCATTTTTTAAATGTTCACACAGGTCTATTACAATGCATTAAAAACTTAGATCGGAATCGATTTTTACGCAAATATCCAATACTGAAACACTAAATTAGAATCTTACGTGAAATCATTATCAAGAGTCACATTCGCA
>JAWDGP010004933.1:0-17064 GCA_033675545.1 Elysia crispata | reverse complement strand
CTCTCTCTCTCTCTCGCTCTCTCTCTCCCTCTCTGTCTCTGTCTCTCTCTCTCTCGCTCTCTCTCTCTCGCTCTCTCTCTCTCTCTCTCTCTCTCTATCTCTCTCTCCCTCTCTCTCACTCTCTCGCTCTCTCTCTCTCTTTCTCTCTCTTTTTATCTCTCTCTGTCTCTGTCTCTGTCTCTATCTCTCGCTCTCTCTCTCTGTCTCTCTCTCTTCCTCTCCCTCTCCCTACCTCTCTCTCTCCGTCTCTCTCTCTCTCTCTCTCTCTCTCTCTTTCTCCCTCACTCTCTCTCTCTCTCTGTCTCTCTCTCTCTCTCTCTCTCTCTCTCTCTCTCTCTCTCTCTCTCTCTCTCTCTCTTTCTCCCTCACTCTCTCTCCGTTTCTATGTTTTTCTCTCACACTCTCTCCATGTTACTGTGTTTTTTTTTTCTTTCTCACTCTCTTTTTTTCTTTATCTCATACTCTTTTTTTTTCATATTACGCTTCCAGTCTTGTTATAATGTCATAGTGTTACCGTTAGGGAAAAGCTATTCTCACAACATATGTCATAACTTTCTAGAACTTAGACTGTGTGTTGTTGGGGGTTTGAGATAATGAGTTTAAGCACTTTGGCACTTTCAGTTACTTACCATGCATGAGAATACGAAGAGATCCAAGTGGTGCCTTAAGTGTGAATCTGATCTTTACTTCTGTTAAAGGAAATCCTTTTTGCAAGATCATTTATTCACAAGACTAGTGGAGCTATGGCTACAGACATGAGATTTTTTGTACAAGATATCACGCCATTAAATTTAGGGCACCTTCTAAAGCTTTGATACCTGGTTTTTTTACTTTTAATGCCATAGATGCTTGATTTGTAAGGATTAATTTTTGTTCAGACATGATGTGGTCTAACCCAAAGGCAATGTGAGCAGAGCTTCTTCATTAGTGGCCGTACAGTTCCTTCATTGTTTTATTGTAATTTCTGTAACTCTATTTAGTCTTGTTTTCCCTTACACTGTCTAACATTGCGACACTAGGCCTTCCTGTTAGACTGATTATAAAAACTAATGTTGTTTGTACATTTGCCTAGTACATACATAGCTAAAAAAATGAGAAGACATGAAGTGCGGGAGACAAAGATGAAAAAATGGAAAATATTTATTGTTAGTAATAAAAAAAAAGATAAATACTGGGAATGATACAGAGAAAGAACAAAGATAGGGTCTGAAAATATAGCAACGAATAGCCAATGGGAGAGATAATAAGCAATGTGTGAATATAAATCCTAAAGATTTTGAGAGAAATGAATACGAAAGAAATATGTATGTCAATGTATCCAGCAAATATTTGAAATTACTCGGTGGAGCAGCTAGGAAACATATAGAGAAAAAAGCCATGAGAAATTTTCTGGATAACAGAATAGTATTTTTGTTCCAGTCATTACTACACCGGCACCATAGAGTCGACACAAATAAACATGCACTAGATAGATTGAACTATAGCAAAACAAAGACGCCTTCATGAAGTAGTATTTAAAAGATATTACTCCTGGTGAAAATAGAATGACTTTTGCAGAGTAATATGATGAAAAATGAATAAATTACGCTTTTTTATAATTGCATGTTGACAAACTTTCATCCCTATTTTTTTTTTTTAATTTCGTAACACTTAAGTACATGGAGCGCAGCTAGCAGCAACAATACTTTTTTCATATAAACACACTATTCAGTTCTCCCTCTTGTAGCAACCGTTAAAACCGATTCGCAAAAGGTTAAGATTTAATTTTAACTTTGAAACAAATGTGTCAAAAAAATTCAAAAGAATTATTTCAAATATAAATCTTGTACAAAATTAACTGTGAGAGGGAACTAAAAAATGCTTGTTCATAAGTTTAATGATATAATTACCAGAAATCACTCTACATTTTATGACATGTTTTACAATACATATACATATATATATATATATATATATATATATATATATATGTATACATATAATATAAATATATATATATATATATATATATAAATTCTAGGAGTCAAGACGTGGTAATAAAATTATTCATTAAACAAAAGAAGTCATGTAGAGGCAGAAGTCATAAGTTGATACATACAATTTTAGGGTAGGTTAAAAAAGACGTGACAAATTGGGGCATAGAACAATGTGGCAGGCTATAATAAAATAACGGTTGGAAAATACAGTCCTAGAGCATAAGATGGAAGTCATGATCTGATATGTTAAATCACGAGATATAACGTACAATAAAAGAAGAGGTTAAAAACTTCTTAAGTGATATTGAAAGCTGATAAGATAGAATAAGATAGCATGACTTTATCTGGACCTAAATTTCTTTATAGGTAATTAACACGCAGATGGTTAAAAAAAAGAAAGAAAAAAACTGTCAGCCTTAACGCAATGTCATTATAACCTCCGCAACCACAAAGAGGATTCTACTCCTCCTTCCACTAGTAAATATTGTTTTATATAATTTTATTTTATCCAAGACTCTCACCGGGCTACAGTGTGTTTTTAATCAAATGTCCACTTACTGAGCTACTTGACATACAAAGGAGGTTATAGAACTCATGTAGCAAAATATCTAAAAGGATAGTTTATATCAGTTTATGAATGAGCTATAGAAACAGAGGATAAGTTAATTAACCTCATTCATTTGAAAGAGCTGAATTTAATGTTTTAGTATAATAGATGTCCGACATAGCATACTACCATTTTTCTTCTTTGTTCCGTAAATAACCCCAGAATGAATCACTGTTCCTGCGCTCACTTATCATGATGGTAAATATCTAACGTTGATGTTACTGACACAGAAACATAAATTTTGTAGACAAAATATACATATGTAAGTTACTCTAGAAGAACAAGCGCGCATCATAATAAACACTTACAAGTTTATACTACTCTAGATCAAGTTAACTCAAAAAGGTAAACAATTCGAATGTTTGCGAAATATTTTGATAGATCACTTAAAACTTTTGAAAAAAATCCAATGTTTGGATACATCAGTAAATCTGTGTAGTTTACTTATACGATCATATCTTAACATACGAGGTTTCGATCCTAAACGTAATTCTCATATCTATAGAGCATTTTTCTGTATTGCTATGTTTTCTTATCTTTTTGGGGGAATTCGGTAGAAAGCAGTTCAAACTGTTATTTAGTGCTATTTGCATGCGGTTACAGTTCAACAGCATCGGGTCTTAATATACTCAAAAATCTTGTATTAGTGCAAATTGAAAGAAGAGAGACATAACTTTAGTGTAAGATGTTTCAGTGTGGTTAAAATTTATTATTATTTCCCATAACATCATAGCGCCATTTTTTTTATTCATCACCTTTTTTGTACACATATTCGGGACTTTTCTTAATTTTTTTTACCCGTTTCAAAAAATTAAAAAAACATTTAAAACATTTAAAAAAACTCAAACAAAATACAAACAAACAAAGAAAAAGAAAGATTGTCGGAAATTCATTCTACGTTTATCAATCCACAAACTTTTTTTTTTTCCTTTCGATTGAATCTCGTAAATTACAAAAATCAACAAAAAATAATTAAAAATTGAAAATTTTGAAATCGTTAAACAAACGTCATTGTAATAATGCATTAACCATATCAAAGACTTCACTTCATCATGCGAAAACTAAAAGTACATTACAACATGTGGAGACGTGCAATGAGAGACCATAGTTATGTCTCTTATAATGTCACTGCTTTCTTCATTTACAGATTATTTCACTTTCTCTCTTCAGATTCTTTTTTTCCAACTGGTTCTCTGAATGTCCATATCTTTGCTATTATTTTCTTCCTTTCATATTTTACATCTTTATACTGGTCTGAAAATCTTTACCTCCCTCACTGTCGTTCTCCAAACATCTTTATGGAAATTTGTTTGTCTTTACCTCCATCATTCTCCGTATCTTAGTTGCTTTCTACTATTCACTTCATTCATAGTCATTGCCACTCGAGCAGTTTAGAGTCAATAAGGACGGTGGCACATCCGCAACCACACAAAGAAACCTTCTGTCTACTCTCCCTCAACCCCCCATCCCACCCCACCCAGTCAATCGACCAGTTTAGAGTCAATAAAGACGACTGCTTTATCCGGAACCACACAAAAAAAACCTCTCTCTATTTTCCATCTACCCCCCACCCAGTCACTCTGACCAGTTTAGAGTCAATAATGATATAACTTCACTCAGAATCACACATAGAATCATATCTCTTTACTCTCCCTCCATACCCCCCAGAAATCACTCTACCAGTTTAGAGTCAATAATGACGGCTTCTTCACTCAGAATCACACAGAGAATCATATCTCCCTACTCTCCCTCCATACCCCCCCAGTCACTCGACCAGTTTAGAGTCAATAATGACGGCTGCTTCACTCAGAATCACACATAGAATCATATCTCCCTACTCTGCCTCCATACCCCCAGTCACTCGAAAGGTTTAAAGTCAATAATGACGGCTGCTTCACTCAGAATAACACATTGAATCATATCTCTCTACTCTCCCTCCATCCCCCCCATTCACTCGACCAGTTTAGAGTCAATAATGACGGCTGCTTCACTCAGAATCACACATTGAATCCTTATCTCCCTACTCTCCCTCCATATTACCTCAGTCACTCGACCAGTTTAGAGTCAATAATGACGGCTTGTTTACTCAGAGTCACACACAGAGATTCAACTATCTCCCTATTCTCCCTCCATGCCGCCCCCCCCCCCGGGTCACTGGACCATTTTAGAGTCAATAATAACGGCTGGTTTACTCAGAGGCACACAGAGATTCATATCTCCCTACTCTCCCTCCATACCCCCTCCAGTCACTGGACCAGTTTAGAGTCACTAATGACGGCTGGTTTACTCAGAGTCACACAGAGATTCATATCTTCATACTCTCCCTCCATAGCCCTCAGTCACTCGACCAGTTTAGAGACAATAATGACGGCTGCTTCACTCATAGTCACACAGAGAATGATATCTCCCTACTCTCCCTCCATACCCCCAGTCACTCGACACGTTTAGAGTCAATAATGACGGCTGTTTCACTCAGATGTCACACAGAAAGTTATATCTCCCTACTCTAACTCCATACCCTCTAGTCAATCGACCAGTTTAGAGTCAATAAGGACCGCTGCTTTACTCAGATGTCACACAGAGAATCATATCTCCATGCTCCCCCCCCCTCAGTCACTCGACCAGTTTATAGTCAATAATGACGGCTGCTCATGTTGCCAAGTCAATCTCAGATTGATAATTCTTATTTTTCAGATGTATAAATCTAATACGTTCGATAGAGGTATGCTCGTTCTTCGTTATTTGGATCATAATAATGATTCTTAGGGTGGGGAGAGGGGACTGTGATAACGGACAATTTATTCTCACAAAGAGGTTCATATACAAAAAAAAAGGATTCATAGAAGAATTCTAACAAAATTGTAAAGCAAAAAATTGAAAGTGCAAGTTACAATCTTACGAGCTGCGAAAGAGCCACATCCATACCCACATCACTGAAAAGCATGAGGGGCTTAAAACCCCATGAATTTGACATATAAATCCTGATAGCTCCAAGATTTATACCGTTTTGTGAACATTTTATAAAAAAAATATAGATAGATAGTATAAAGCATTTAGGTTAACAGTGATTATCATGCAAACAATTTTGATATAATCTGGTGAGATTCAACCTGAAAGGATCAATAAAAATTGTTACAGACTGTGTGGTCTTTCACTTTTAAATTCAAATCAGAAGTCACTGTGCCATATTTGAAAGATGAAACAGTGAACTGGATTTAAAATTTCAAATAATGTTAGCATAGCAAATCACTTTCTGATGAGGGAAGTAAAAACACATTAAGTGGCATAGAAACTCTCTGACTTCGTTCAATGTAGTTTATATCTGGGTAATCATCAATAGATATAGTATTTGTATCCAGTAGCCTAACACCAGGCAAAATCACTAATCCACGAAAGGTCTGCAATTAGGACAAAGAATTTTCTATGAACTTATGCATTATGACATCTGCCAATTGAAGAGAATTTTAAACAAACTACACATAAAATATGAAATGAGACAAAACTGATACAGTTAAATCAAGTTGATCTTTCATTACAAATTTGTCGTTTTCTCTTTGAAAGGGGCAGTGAGAATTTCACATGCATTTAAAACATATAAAAACTTCACTTTACTTTTAAATACATTTAACCAGATATGAATGATTTGATTAAAGCTTTTAATGCTATTATATGTTTAAACACATATTCCAACAGGAAAATAATTAATCACTAACTAAGCTATATATATATATATATATATATATATATATATATATATAAATATATATATATATATATATATATATATATATATCCTCACATTGATTTTTGGTATATTATACTTCATAGATTTTATTTTTTTATGATTTTGTTACAAATCATTTAAGTGATATTTTACTTCATATGTTTTACAAAAATATGGCACAAGATTAGGATATAAACCAAATGTAAATTTCCTGGGGAAAATGACAATAAAGAAAATTAATAATAAGCCCTTGAAACTTATATACATGTAGCTCAAAGGATTGTGTCCAAAATGCATGATCTTGATGCTTATCCTTTACACTTTGGAGGATAGTTTTTAGACTTTTGCCAGATACCTAAGACTTTTTGCTACGAAATACAGATCTCTGAAAAATTTCTGCCATCCTTCTCTATAAATCAATCAACCAGGTGCCCTGTTCTTAGGCCACATAAAAATCATCGCATTTTGAATACCTCGGCCTGTCTAGTGCATATGAGTCTTAATCCTATATTTAGCCACTCTGTCAGTCCATCCAAAACTCTATTTTCGATGTTTTCAATCATGAAATTTAAGATGTTACCTTCTGGTCTACTTAATTGTCTAAATAAGATGGAAACCAAAAGTACTACTGACCGTCTGTGTATAGTTCCACTGCAAATTCTTATGAAGCCTCCGTTTAATGAAAGAAAACTTTTTTTTAAAATTAGATGTCAATGTTCTTCTCAGTCCCATTGTAAATATATATAAGTAGCCTTGAATTTGCATAACAATATTTTTCTATATAGTCACTGTTGTCAACTTATCTTTATTTTCGAAAAACCATTTCTAATAATTAAATATATCTTTTATTTGTTCAAAATCTATTGAATCGGTATTTCTTCATTTACATGTTAAAAATCAGGGTAAGAAGTTCACTTTTATAAGTTTTAGAATAGACAGTAGACTGGCAAAATGTCAGGCCGTTCTTGATCTGAGATTGTAAAAGAAAATTCGAAAAAAATTAAAACTAATCATAGAAGCTTCGGGAAATCAGAGTTAAATCGTGACAAACACTTTCATTTTCTGATAGGAGAATAGACAAACAGTACAATGCTAATCTGGTCCATTCTGTAAATAGAGTTCCGTCGTAAGTACCTCTTGCAATGTCCTCTCATTTGGAAGTAAAAGGCGGCAATGGATCTTAGATATTTTTTTCTCTCGGTAATTTCGTACAGTACTGTACTTCCAAAAGTACAGGATCATGCTCATTGACCTTACCATTAGGTCTAATCTCTAAATCTACATCTTATTAAATTTCTCTCTTACCATTTACACTTTCAAATTCCTTCTCAAATAATTTTCATTCTCTTTGTAATAAAACTTAGCATTCCTTATATGTTCGTCTTCCATTAAAAGAAAGTTCATTCCTCACATGACACTATTGGAAAGCTTTCATCAACCTATGTACAAACAGTGTTTCTGCCCTTTTTAAGTGCGTAATGATGGATTTGTCTTTAAGAGAATTAGTAGGGGAAACGTATTTAAGTTCACATAACTTTTATTTTGCTCCCTCTTTGAAACAACGTGAAATCTTTTTTCCTAGAAAAGTTTTAAATGTTTTATCATCTTTTTCGCTATTTTTTTTTAAGTAAGAAAATTGGTTTGAGACATTCATGGCCAATGTTGTAGATACTATTTACTCGAGCCTGTCACGGCTAGAAAAAAAAAAAAAGTTTATCTTTGTGTCACAAGATTTTATACAAAAATCGCGTTTTACCAACGCTCTGCCCTTGTGACGTTACAGAACAACTGTGTAGAAGCTAGAGAATCAAGAAGAAGAATAAAGAAAAAGATGGGGGGGAAGGATTAATATAACCACGAAGAGAATTTACTGGCAGGGATGAAGCAGAGTTAGGCTCTAAAAACCTTTTTCTTGATTAAAAAACAAGCTTTTTAATTGAAATGATTTTTAGTAGGATCCATGCTGGTGAAATATCTGCTGTATTTCTTCAATCTGGATCACACCCTTCTCTGTCTTGAATCCACACAAGCTAGCATCATAGGAACACATGGGTGATCAAGCTTAGCAGCAGATTGTCACTGCCAGCAATACACAGAGGATCAGAATTGTTTATACTGAGGGCATCAGAAGCTGAAAGCTCTACTCCACGGTTTAATCTGCTGAAAAAGGTTTTGGTAAGGAAAAAATCAGCTTCTGTTGAAATAATAATGATAGCCCATTTCACAAAAAAATGATTTTGAATGTACAAAGATTTTAAGAGCAATCCAAGCAAATGCAAACATCTCGCAAAAATTTTAGAAAGCAGAAAATAGGAAGAAAAAATCAAAATGAGAGCTCATTACATAAGGTCCATCGAATAGAGATCCAACGGTATGGAGCACCGAAGTTCTAATGGTTAATTGGAAGATGAATAACTGCACACCGCAAAAAAAGAAATGGTGCAAAAATGGAGAAAGAGGGAGGGGGAGAGAGAGAGGAGAGAGAGGGAAAGAGAAAGGGAGAAAGAGAGAAAGAGACAGAGGAAGAGACAGAGGGAGAGAGATAGAGTGAGAGGGATATGGAAAAAGAGAGTAAGAAAGAGAGGGAGAGAGAGTTAGAGACACAGGAAGAGAGAGAAGAAGAGAGAGAGTGAGAGAGAGGAAGAGAAAGGGTTAGAGAGTGAGAGAGAGTGAGAGAGAGAGAGGAAGTGATAGAGGGTGAGAGGGTTAGAGAGTGAGAGAGAAAGTGAGAGAGAGAGGAAGTGATAGAGGGTGAAAGCTTCTGAGAGAGTGAGAGAGAGGATGAGAGAGAGGGACTGAGAGAGAAAGAGTGTTGTGAGAGAGACTGTGACAGACACTGAGAGAAAGTAAGACAGAAGGAATGAAATGTGACTAGTCACACCAACCAACCAACCCTCCAACCAAAAAAATGAAGCGATGGACCAACCGACAGACCGACCAACCAAGCAACCAGCCAACCGACCGACCAACAAGTCAAAAAACCAACCGACCAGCCAAAAAGTCAAAGAAGCAGCCGACCGACCAACCAAGCAACCGGCCCTCCAACCAAAAAAATGAAGCGATGGACCAACCGACAGACCGACCAACCAATTAACTGGCTAACCGACCGACCAACAGGTCAAACAACCAACCGACCGACCAACCAAGCAATCGGCCAACCGACCGACCAACAAGTCACATAACAAACCGACCGACAACCCAATCAATCAGCCAACCGACCTACCAACAAGTCACATAACCAACCGCACGACCTACTAAACAACCGGCCAACCAACCGACCCACAAGTCAAACAACCAACCGGGCCAACCGACCGATCAACCAACAAACCGGCCAACCGACCGACCAACAAGTCAAACAACCAACCGACCGACCAAGCAACCAACCGGCAAACCAACCGACCAACAAGCCTCACATCAAACCTCCTAACCGTCGACCAACCAACAAACCGGCCAACCGACCGACCAACATTCAAACAACCAACTGGCCAACCGACCAACAAACCGGCCAACCGACCGACCAACAAGTCACACAACCAACTGACCAAACGATCAACAAACCGGCCAAACGACCAACCAACCAACAAACCTGCCAACAAACCGACCAACAAGTCAAACAACCAACTGGCCAACCGACCAACCAACAAGTCAAACAAATAACCGACCAACCCACCTACAAGTCACAATTAGGTATTGTGTCACAAAGATGTAATTAGTATTGCTTTCTACTTTTTCGTTATACTATTGAAAAAGCTAGATATTAAGAAAAGGATAGAAAACCCGTGTTCAAAAAAGGCCTCGTGAGAAAAATTCGTGTGATATTTGTTCTTCATGATATATATCAAATCTTAAAGTTAATCTAGTAAAATGGATCAATTGACATATCATTGATGCCTTTCTCTAAGCTATAACTCTGAGTAAGACATATATCACTTTCTCCAATGCGCATTAAATTCCTTGGGCTTAGATCAAACATTTTTAAACAATTTTTTTGTACATTTTACAGATGTTAGTAGTAATAGAAATAAGGGTAAAAATTGGTAGTAGTAGTAGTAGTAGTAGTAGTAGTAGTAGTAGTAGTAGTAGTAGTAGTAGTAGTAGTAGTAGTAGTAGTAGTATTAGTAGTAGTTGTAGTAGTAGTAGGAGGAGGAGTAGTGAGTAAGTAGTAGTAGTAGTAGTAGTAGTAGTAGTAGTAGTAGTAGTAGTAGTAGTAGTAGTAGTAGTCGTAGTAGTAGTAGTAGTAGTAGTAGTAGTAGTAGTAGTAGTAGTAGTAGTAGTAGTACTAGTAGTAGTGGTAGTAGTAGTAGTAGTAGTAGTAGTAGTAGTAGTAGTAGTAGTAGTAGTAGTAGTAGTAGTAGTAGTAGTAGTAGTAGTAGTAGTAGTAGTAGTAGTAGTAGTAGTAGTAGTAGTAGTAGTAGTAGTAGTAGTAGTAGTGGTAGTAGTAGTAGTAGTAATTGTAGTAGTAGTAATAGTAGTAGCAGTAGTAATAGTACTAGCAATAGTAGCTGTAGTAGTAAAGGAATAAAACATTAAATGCTTAACTGAGTAGAACCAAATTGTGTAAATGCCTGAAGTAAAAAGAGACAATTCCAAATAGCTAGTTCCTTGAAGTTCTAGAAAAAGAGAGAGAAAGAGAGAGCGAGAGCGAGAGAGAGAGATAGAGAGAGGGAGAGAGAGAGAGAGAGTTTTTCGTCCTTAAAAATATCACTGGTGTAATTTTTTTAGAAAGAAAGGAAATGTAAAATGTGTATTAGTTCTTTATGGGTTGAATATTGGACGGAAAGCACAGTTTTGTGTTGTTACTGACGAAGCTTAAAAAGTAATACGTTAATATGTTAAATTGATATTTTTTTTTTTTGTATCGTAATTATGAGGTTGTGTGCCGATTTCTTTTAAGACCTTGTTTTATAACATTCATAGACACACGGACGACCTTTTGGATCTTTTATAGCTATCCTTTAAGTGTGTGTGTGTGTGTTTTCTTAATATTCGAAGGTAATAACTTTTTTTTAGCCTTACAATTAGCATCTATTTTCTCGGCCGTGGACTTAGGTCTTGTCGTGAAATAGTGAAAGAGCACAGAAATTTCACTTCGGGTATATAAACATTATAAAAAATAGACAGAGAGAATAGGAGGCAGGCGAAAAATACAGAAACAATAAGTACCATAATTTATTAGTTTTATATTTTCAAACAGAATGAAATGAGAGAGAGAGAGAGAGAGGGAGAGAAAGAGAGAGCGAGAGAGAGAGAAAGGGGCGGGGGAAGGAGCGGGGACGGGGAGAAAGAGAGGCAAAGATTAAATAAAATAGGTTTAGAGAAAGACAGAAGAGAAAGAAAATTAGAAAAACAGACATGAACGGTGAAAAAAATATAAATAAAAAAGGGAGAGAAGAAGAAAAGATAGGATTCATAAAATTTTAAAAAAGTATAGCAAAGAGTAAAGACAGGTGAAAAAATAGGCATAGCAGAGGTAATAGAGGTAAGCAACGCTAGACTGTGTGTTTCACAATTCTAAAAACGCAGTTTATTTCATTCAACGACTAATATTGTCTACTATAACCAATCAACTAAAGCTCTTGTCTATAATCAGCGTTACAACCAGCTTTAGATAATAGTTATTGTTTTTTCTCGTATGAAAGAGAGTAGGAAAATAGTATAATTTTTTTTTATATTTATAGGAAGAAAAAAACACCTATATCGTAAGTGTCTATAATAATTGAACAATGACTTAATGTATATTTACAGACAAGCAGCTTTCGGGGTGATTTTTTTAAAGCACCCTGACGTGTGAAGTTTAACTTATGACAACTCAACACTGGGATGGAAATACTCTTTGAAAAAGGTGGAACAGCTTGTGCAAATTTTGTGGCAGACATAAATTTTTAATTATCTCCCATTGTCTCTCTTTCTCAACATATCTCACTTTCTTATCTGCACCTCCGTTTTTATCCTCTAGACTAATAATTATCGAAAATTCAAATAAAAAACTGTGCGATGATGCCTCTTTATTTTATTCTTGCGAATTATAGGTGGCTGGTGGTATCTATATCTTAATGTGCATATTTGCCTGGGGGGGGGGGGAATTGAATACGTTACATAACAAAATCAATGTAAATGAAACTGCAAAATGAAAGAGAGACAATGAAGATAAATAAAGATAGAAGAAACACGTGATTGTATCCCCTCTCATAAACTATGGTCATGTTGGTTTTACAGAGAGGAGAGCAAGCAGAGAATGATTTTAATATTCCTTTTTATCCAATATCGGCTGAGTTCCGCTTTTCTTTCCTGAAGTTAAAACTTTTTTGAGACTTTTCCTAAATCTTCAACGACCCCTTAATTTTATAGCCCCACCCTGCCCAATTTGCAATTTAGTGTTTTGTTCTTGTTTTAAATCAAGTCAGTGTATGGCTTAAGTTCATAACACTTCTGCCAATCATTTCTTTATTATGTGTCGATCTCTAAACTGGGAAATTTTAAAAGGAAACACACTCATATCTAAGAAAAATTAACATTTTATGAGAAACTGCTTACATGCGTTGGAACTACATTTCATGCCAATTTCGTCTACTTTTTAAATATACAGTGGGGTATTCCAATTTTAATGTTTATCAATTTCATTAAGTCCATATTTTATTAGGCTTGAATCTCTCAAGTGCTGTAGATCGAACTTCTATCAAGAAGAAGAAGAAGAAGAAGAAGAAGAAGAAGAAGAAGAAGAAGAAGAAGAAGAAGAAGAAGAAGAGGAGGAGGAGGAGGAAGAAGAAGAAGAAGAAGAAGAAGAAGAAGAAGAAGAAGAAGAAGAAGAAGAAGAAGAAGAAGAAGAAGAAGAAGAAGAAGAAGAAGAAGAAGAAGAAGAAGAAGAAGAAGAAGAAGAAGAAGAAGAAGAAGAAGAAGAAGAAGAAGAAGAAGGAAGGAAGAATTGAAAGAAGTTTTGAATATAAAGAGAAAGCAACGTATTACGAATGCGGCTCACTGAACTGATACAAAATGCATCAATTGAGAAGACTCTGTGGATATTTTTCTTTAGTCATGTTGAAATCTCAACAATAAATATAAAAACTATATTTTGAACTCATCAATCATTTACTGTGTCCACTGAATTCTGGTGTTTTTCCTATTTCAATTGTATGTATGGTAAACTTTGATTGTTGTGTTTAAAACAAAATGATTTTATACTAACCAAATCTGGAGTTTCATGAATGATTTCTTAAAATAATAGTGTGCCTTATAATAAATGTATGCTTTTCCTGTTAGAAAAGGTAATTATACCTGTGGTGTTTGTCTTTTATTTTATGGTAATTTTTTCATACAAACTGTTCATACTTATCGTCACTCATTTAACAGTTCTTTGATTAGTTTTATCTCGCCTAAGTTTTCTTAAAACTCTTACATTGAGGTGCGGCACTCAGTGAAGCAAGGAAAGAGCTACTTAGATAGGATCTGGCGCCATCAGGAAATAAATCAAACCAGATATTGAACCCAATACCCAATACCTCTATATTGCTAGTTCGTTGCCTTACGTACTGCACTATTTGTAGCTATTCGGTAGTCAAGCTTAATAAGTAATGTATACTTTACATATACACCTTTGATTTTAATCTGTTTCCTTTGCTGTAAAAGATTCTGCCAGTTACGGACAGTGATATTAAAAGAGTGTTCACAACATGGATCAAGAAATATATATATTTTTTTGTAATTAATTGTGCAACTGCTTGCTATCTTTAGTATAAAATCATTACTTTAAAGATAATGACAAGCTATGTTATTGTCTTGATGCTTTATGCTGACAATTTGTCTCTGCCACTGTGTAAAGCACACACGGAGAAGTTTTGTTTTTATTTGGCTTTTTCAAGAAATAAAATGTGTACCGGTATTTTGCCTATTTCTAAGTTATTTAAAATCTACGTTTGCTGTTCAAGATACTATAACTATTGAATTAAGCACATTATATGTTAGAGCCGTTGTGTCGGCAGCTGGTGTCTCTTCAAGCAATTTAGTTTCATGTAATAAAAATCATATCAGACATACACATAATGAGAAGCAACACAACGCAGTCAGGTTTGAAATGAATATAATGCAAATGCTTTTAATATGATCAGGCGTTTCTCAGGGGTGATAGTTGAAACAAGAACACACTAGATCATAGGTTAACAAAAATAACGTTTTGTGTTTTTATAGATTAAGAACAACATGATTGTGAAAGAAACACTTGAAAATAGGAGAAAAAAATACCCATTATATGACATAGTCATTTATATAACTAGGTGTTTTCTTGCACTTGGGAGAATGTAGTCATTTAAACCTTATCTTTCAGAGAGATGTTACATCAGCTCCCGATTGCATAAGGCATAATATGTTAATCCAATGGTATAATCATATACACATAGGGCTACAATTTGAACAAAGAAGTTTATGTGAACGTATAATTAAAACATTCCATTTTTGTATCGAAATGATATACATGGACGTCTAGACTACTTGTGAAAAGTAAATCATCAATAGGGTACATGAAAGCTGTCTATTCGTACTGAACCATGCCTTGATAATCAATCATCGCTCAATATTTTACTATCCTCATTGTTTAAGCTTTTGGTGAAGATCAGAAAAATATATGTCTGTCCTTCCACATTACAAACTTGACACTTATTATTTGAAAAAAAAAGTTCTGTGTCACTCACCTTTTTAGGTAAAATTTTAAAAGGTGATAATTATTTACAAAATTATCATTTCGGAAACAAAAACAAATGGCTACGTTAATAAATACTGTCTGTATCTTTACTGCATGTACATTTGGTATGTTAGATTTTTTGTGCATTTTCACAATTATTTTTAGTCTTTGTTTTATTTAATGTATTTGACATAAAATTTTTGTGACTGGTACAGATAAGGAAATATAATGGGAAATTATAGAACTCTTTGCGGACAAAAAAAAAACAAGGATGATCAAGAGGGTATTGACATATAGCTACGAGAAAAGTAAAATTATTAGGCCATAAAACTTTTTGATTTACATGTAGCACAAAAGATAGTCAGATGGATGTCATCTCAAGACACGATCAAAGTTGAAGCAAGCAGAGCTAATTCTGTCCACTTTGATTGTGTATTTGATTGACTTTTTTCCAGCAACTATTTCCAATGATTGTTGCCCTTCGACTTTGATGCAGATCCCCTTTTCTCCCCTTTATAGAAAAAAAAAACTATTACGTGGCATGGATATTTATATATTAACTAGGTGTAAACGTTGCACTTTGAGTAATTTAGTCATTAATAGCTTATCTTTCAGGGAGATGTCACGTCAGCTCTCAATTAGATAAGGCATGACTGTTATTCCAATGGTATAATTTTATATGCCAAGGGCTACAATTTGAACAAAGAAGTTTATGTGAACGCATAATTAAAACATTCCATACCAGTTGGCAAATTATACATAAAATAACATGTCGCAAAAAGCATTTAAATCAAGTTGTTTTTTTTTGTTACAAATATTTTAAAGTTTGTTTGACAATGGCAATGAAAAATATCATATGTATTTAAAAAAGTTCGGAATAGGTAATCGAAGAGGTTCATTTATTTACATGAAAAGATGATATTTACTATCAAGCTAGATTTGAGACATTCTCACATTGTTTTAAAATCACATGACAAGTTTTTATGACATTCAAGCGTTCCGATAGATTATATAAGTTTTGATGTATAAAGATGGAAATTACTCAAGTAATTTATTTTTATTAAAATATAGTAAATTTAATAGCAAACAACAAAAAAACAAAACAAAATGGACTGTTTATTTCCTTTTTTCATAACAGTTAATCACCATAGGGTACATGAAAGCTGTCTATTCATACTGAACCATGCCTTGATATTCGAGGAATGGATCATGGCTCAATATTTTACTTTATTCATTTTTTAAGCTTTTGATGAAGATCAGAAAGAAATATGTCTTGCCTTCCACTTTACAAACTCTACATTGACTTTTATTTAAAAACAAAGGTCTCTATTACTCACTTTTTAGGTAAAACTTTTAAAGATGATAATTATTTACAAAATTATCATTTCACAAACAAAAAATGGCTATGTTTATAAATACTGTCAGTTTATCTTCTGCATGTACATTTGGTATGTTAGACTTTTTTGTAAAATTTGACAATTTTGTTTTCGTTGTTTTATCTAAAGTGTTGGAAATGAAATTGTTATGACTAGTACAAATTAGGGTAAAAAATGGAAAATATAGATTTTTTTGCGCACAAAAATAACGATGATCAAGAGGGTATGGCATTTCGCTACGAGAAAACTGAAATAATAAAGCCAGAAAACTTTTTGACTCACATGTACCACAGAAGATAGTCAGATGGATAACCTCTCAAGACACGATCAAACTTGAAGTAAGAAGAGCTAATTCTGTTCACTTTGGTGTATATTTGATAGATTTTTTTCCAGCAACTTTCAAAAACGAATTGTTGCCCTTCGACTTTAATGTAGATTCCCTTTTGTCCCCTTTTTGATTTCCACACTATCACTGCACTTCATTCTCCTCCCATCAATCAATAAATCAGGTGCTCCTGGCATTTTTTTTACTTAGCTTACGCAATCATGACCCTTTCACGCATTTACTGATCGTTCGCCCATTATTCTTGTGCATCTGTCAGTCGTCCTAAATTCCCCTTAGCCAATATAATGGTCCGCCCAACACATTTTTTTGCATTTTCAATCATTATTAAAAAGAAAATTCAAAAAAAAATAACACCCTAGTAAAC
>JAWDGP010004932.1:342500-407920 GCA_033675545.1 Elysia crispata | reverse complement strand
ATATATAGTTGTGCCCAAGTTCGGTTACCTGACCCGAGTGTACAACGGATCCTTGATTTTATATATAGTTGTGCCCAAGTTCGGTTACCTGACCCGAGTGTACAACAGATCCTTCATTTTATATATAGTTGTGCCCAAGTTCGGTTACCTGACCCGAGTGTACAACGGATCCTTGATTTTATATATAGTTGTGCCCAAGTTCGGTTACCTGACCCGAGTGTACAACAGATCCTTCATTTTATATATAGTTGTGCCCAAGTTCGGTTACCTGACCCGAGTGTACAAGGGATCTTTGATTTTATATATAGTTGAGCCCAAGTTCGGTTACCTGACCCGAGTGTACAACGGATCCTTGATTATACATGTAGTTGTGCCCAAGTTCGGTTACCTGACCCGAGTGTACAACGGATCCTTGATTTTATATTTAGTTGTGCCCAAGTTGGGTTACCAGACCCGAGTGTACAACGGATCTTTGATTTTATATATAGATGTGCTCAAGTTGGGTTACCTGACCCGAGTGTACAACGGATCTTTGATTTTATATATAGTTGTGCCCACGGATTTAGCTTTAGTTTTTTTTTATTGTATATTACGTGATTGTGTTTCTTTGTGGAACCATCTCTCTCTCTCTCTCTCTCTCTCTCTCTCTCTGTCTTTCTTTCTTTCTCTCTATGTCTCTGTGTCTGTCTATCACTCTGTCTCTCTCCGTCTTTCTCTCGGACTAACAAAATCAAAAGTGATGACAAAAAGGAGGGCTCGTCTGGAGATGGGACAGCTTTTTATGATCGATTTATCAAAAGACATACGCGAATGAAAAATAGTTTAATGGTTGAGAAATTTAAACATCTTTGGTGAATCGAATTTCTATCTACTCTACTCGTCGAACTTGTTAGTAATAACGTTGCAAGAGGCAAGCAAGGTCGGAGAAAAAAAAATCCCTCAGGGGTGTTGACAAACTGAACAAATTCATTTCAAGTAAAGAAGTAATGGCATAGAGTTACATATCTTAAGCAAAACCTGTTCAGAGGTGCCGGCGACTTGGGTACTTCGACGATGTGGTGTCGGTGGGCCGGCTATCCTGAGAGTGTCTATATGGCGGAGGTTCAGAGCTGAAACCCTTCAACTCCTGCAATCTTTTGACATATCTTCCGTTATAGGAAGTTAAATATCTGCTTTTAAAGGGGAGATATTTTTGTTTTTCCATTTCTTTGAAAGGGGCAATATTCTGTTTTTTTTGTGTTCATTGAGAGGAGAACTATTCTTTACATTTCCAACATGTTCATTTGTTATTTGTTGTGTTCTACAGAAAAAGAAGTTCAAATCATTTTTCAATATTTCACTAACGCGCTATCCACATGTGACTGGCGCATCATATTTGCTTAGCAGTTCTAAAATCGTGATCGACTGTGCTTTTAAGAGACTTTAAACAAATAGCGACACGTAGATACAATTATTTATTAATCAAGTGATATAGACAGAGCTATTAAAGTTAACTTAATGTATCAAAAGTATACGAGAAGAGGCAAAGAAAAAAAAGATAGCGATAGAAAGAGGGAAAAAGAGAGAGAGAGAGAGAAAGAAAAAGAGAGAGAGAGAGAGAGAGAGAGAGAGAGAGAGAGTGGGAGATTGAGAGAGCGTGGAAGAAAAAAAAACGAAACAAAGAAAATTATAGGGATACAGAGGTATAGAGAAAGAGTGAGATTTAAACGGACATAAACAATGGCATAAAAAAATGTATCGTAATTCATAGAATAGACGGAGAAAAAGAAAGAAAGAGAGATGGAGAGAAAGAGAGAGAGAGTGAGTGAGAGAGAGTGGGAGAGAGACAAAAAGAAAGGGGGAAAGAATGTGGAAAGTTAATAAACCATAAAAAGGAAGGAATAGGGATACAGAGGGATTGAGAAAGATTGAAATATCAGCGGACATAGACAAAGGCATAAACAAAGTGTATGATTATTCATAGAACAGTAGGAGAGGGAGAGAGAGAGAGAGAGAGAGAGAGAGAGAGAGAGAGAGAAAGAGAGAAAGAGAGAGAGAGTTTGGAACGGCAATAAACCATAAAAAAGAAAGAATATGGTTACAGAGGGATTCAGAATAAATCAGTCATCAACGGACATAGACAAAGGCGTAAACAAAATTCATAGAACAGTCGGAAAGAGAGAAAGAGAGAGAGAGAGACAGAGACAGAGAGAGAGACACACACAAAGAGAGAGAGAGAGAGTGAGAGAAAGAGTTAGGAAGGTTAATAAACCATAAAAAGTAAGGAATTGTGATACAGAGTTATAAAGAAAGAGTGAGATATCAACGGACAAAGACGAGGCATAAACAAAATGTATGATAATTCATAGAACAGGCGGAAAGAGAGAGAGAGAGAGAGAGAGAGAGAGAGAGAGAGAGAGAGAGAGATAGCGAGAGAGATAGTGAGAGAGAAAGAGAGAGAGACAGACAGATAGACAGACAGACAGACATACATACCTATAGACAGACAGATAAACAGAGCGTAAAAATTGAGAGCGAGAGAGAGAACAGATGGGCGGAAAGACAGATGGATAGACAGAGCTCAAAGAGAGAGCGAGAGAAAAAGAAAAAGAGAGCGATAAGCCACATAGAGAGAGAGATATGAAGGAATACAGAGTAAGAGGGAGAGATTCACAAAGAGAGAAAGTTTGAAAACGGAAAATCAGGAAGAGTAGAAAGAAAAAGCACATGAGTTAATCACTTAACAAGCGCATAACCTCTTTGAATACGTTTAAATATCACATGTGGCCTTATGTTGTGAAGGAAAATAATTGGCGAAATGCAAAAATAACGACAACTCAAGTATAAAAAGTATTAAAAGCAAAAACATTCAAAAGGCGTCTTAATCGGAAGCATATGCCGTAAATTGTATTGAATTTTCTTATAAGTTCCACATAGATCATTTAACTTGTCGTTTAAAAAATATCAATCAGATTTTATGTAACGATCTTAATTATGATTTGATACAAAGATAAGAAACTGTTCGATTAAAGCGATTCGAACTAAGTAAAGCAGTTGTAGGCACTTGCGTGGCGGTAGGGGAAAAGGTTGTATAAGTATGAATTGGTATGGATTATTTATTTTTTTAAAGAACCTAAATGTTGCAACGAGAAAAAAAGGGCAATGTATCAACAAAAAGCTTCTGTTCGAAAGGCATCTAACATAGTATAATGTGTAAAGATAAATAGATTGGCTACATTGTAAGGTTTTGCAGGAAAAACTGGCTTTCAAAAAGAACGGTAACGTAAAGCAAGGAGACCGATGACAATAAGGTTTTAACGTTGAAGATATCGCTGGTAAATATTGATTCAAAGATCAGAGAGATGAAAACGACTATGTTCGGCAGAGGGTTTAAAGAAAATGAAAGCCCAGTCCAAGCCATAGACAGAATTTGATCATTGATGTGTGTGTTTAATAAAGATTGAGATATAGAAATAAATATAAAAAAACCCCTAAATATTTAATTAGAAATATTTCTAAAGAAATCATAACTGTTGAAGATAATAGGGGAAGAAAACTCTTTTTGGTGAATGAGTAACGCGATCATAGTGGGATTGTTTCCCCTTAGACAAAAGCCGTTAATTAGGGGCAAGTTACTCTGATTTGTTATTGTTGTTGATGATGAAAACCAATGTGGCAGGGCCAACTCCAATTTTGTTCAAGTTAATAAAGTTTGTTTAAATTTACAGGAGACTTTCTGAGATCGTTTAGTGTCTGAGAGACTGAGAAATGTACAGTTATTACATGGTGCCGAAACCCTGGAGGGATGGGCGAGACTTTGAAGAACTTGACCTACACTAGGTCTAGAATTGACCAAGGCTAGACTCAGCCGTCCAGAGATTGACCTCGGCTCAGCGTTGTGCGGCTTGCATCCATTCCTCATTGATTGAAGCCAAAGCTTTGACTTTGATTTACGAACTGTTGGAGTTGGTTTAAGTCTTAAGCCTGTCTTTATTTTAAAGAACTTTTTAAGGCTAGATCTAGAAACGAAAGTCACTATTACTGTGATTTAAAGAATCATAGATCTAGAATCATAGATCTAGATCTAGATCTAAATCTTGAATCTAGAATTTGAAGTTGAAGACAAAACTGAAAACACGTTCTCAGTGTAGCGTTCTATGAGTGAGACTCAGAAAAATAAAAATTTAAGGCTAGGGTGCCACATTCCTAGATTTTATATATATATATATATATATATATATATATATATATATATATATCGAAAGACACATTCTTTAGTGTGTAGTGATCTACATGGAAGACCCAGAGACTCTAGACCAAAGCTAAAAATCCTAGAATTATCAGAATAGACCAATATATTTTGTGATAGCTGATCTGATAGGTCTAACCATGGAGGAAGCCAAGAAACGAAGAGCATCAGCTAAGGCTTGGCGTACAAGAGTTTCAGGTTCTTTAGATCAAATAACAAATAAGACTGATGTTACAGAAGTTGAAATTCAACACAGCATAAATGATTTTGAAATGAAACTGAAGAATGTACATGAGGTTGAATCTTACCTTGGTGTAGAAGAACGGAAAAGTGACACTGCACAAAAATCTGAATTTACTGATAGGAGAACTATACCACTCCTAAAAGCAAAGGACAAATTAATGAGCATGAATAAGGCTACTGCTAGGTCTATTCCTACTTCAGACCAACAGGTAGAAGATGACATGAGATCTGCTGATGCCATGTGACATAGGAACCGCAACCAGACAACGAAGTTACCGAAGTTAGAAATTCCAAAATACTCTGGTGACTAAACGCAATGGCAGCCGTTTTGGGACAAATTCATTGCTGTCATCGACCAATCTGACCTTCCAGTGGTCAAAAACTTTACATATCTGCAGTCTCTACTGCAGAGAAAAGCTACCGCAGACATCGCAGGTCTTTCGCTCACTACCGAAAACTACACAACGGCCAAGTCAATCCTAGAGAAACGTTTCGGTAGAAAAGAAAGAATTGTTTTCGGGCACATACAGCAACTGCTGAAGATGCAGCCAATCTCGACCAACAGATCCAGCAACCTGTGGAGGCTGCATGATGAGATCCAGGCAAACGTCGGGAGCCTGGAGAACATTGAGGTGGATGGAACTACATACGGTGTGGTGCTCACACCTTTGGTGCTACGCCAGCTACCTACCCATATTCGTCTTGAGTGGGCGAGGGTAGGAGAGGGCCAGGAAGGGAACTTGACCTTTCATGATGAGATCCAGACAAACGTCAGGAGCCTGGAGAACCTTGAGGTGGATGGAACTACATACGGTGTGGTGCTCACACCTTTGGTGCTACGCCAGCTGCCTACCCACATTCGTCTTGAGTGGGCGAGGGTAGGAGAGGGCCAGGAAGGAAAGTTGACCTTTCATGGTGAGATTCGACGGAGAGAGAGAGAGAGAGAGAGAGATCACAGACTTTCGACCCGATGCCAGACCCATCGACTAGTGGAGGTACCAGACACCCTCGTGTGCCTGAATCCAAGAAACACGATCAGAAACAGAGAGGTCACAGACTTTCGACCCGATGCCAGACCCATCGACTAGTGGGGGTACCAGACACCCTCGTGTGCCTGAATCCAAGAAACACGATCAGAAAGCGGGCGCTGGGATGACGGCTGCTTGTCTTAGCCGTGGAAGTACAAGTACTAAGAACAATAGAGCTATTTGTGTGTTCTGCAAGAGAGGACATTTTTCAGACCAATGCCCAGAAATCAAAGACATGAATTTAGATCAGAGAAAAGAGAAAATAGTGAGACTTGGGCTTTGTTTTATATGCTTGGGCAGCCAGCACCTTGCAAGAAATTGCCAGAAACATTGCTACTTTTGTAAAGGGAAGCATCATGCAGTATTATGTCAAAAATGCTCCTCCAGTATAAAAGAGAAAACTCAGTTTTACATTCCTCGGTCGGGCATGACAATGACACCAACCACATAGGGGTTTCTTATGCTAATTCTAAGACACTTAAGAATGTTGTGCAGGTTTTGAAAACAAAGATAAATGGTGTGGGTGTCAACGTCATGTTCGACAGTGGTGCAGATCGGTCCTTTGTGACCAAGCCATGTGCTGATAAGCTAGGGCTGAGAAACATGGGTTAAAAGAGTCTAACATATTGCAGAAGAAGTAACAGTTAAAGAAGAAAAGTTGAGAGATATCTTTGAGATTAAAGTAGATAAAGATACAGTGAAATTGATTGGAATGAATGTGATCTGTTGTTAAATGTATCGCTCTCGTGTTCCACATATTTTAGATGCTTTTGCAGGGATCGCTTGAAGAAGAGGACTACGGTAAAGGAAGATCAGTCAAAATTGATATTTTGAATGGTCTTCACAATTACTGGACCTTAGTGAAAAACAGTTGATTGAAGTCAACAAGTGGCTTAGTTGCCCAAGAAACAACTTTTGGGTGGATGCTATCTGGAGTTTGGTACAATGACAGGTCTAGGTCTGAGCAAAATCATGATCAAAGCATGAACAACGCCTCTAAGACTAGGTCTTTGTTTTGTCAGACAGAGATGGCAGTATCAGAAACAGAGGTAAGAAGGATGTGGGATTTAGACTCAATTGGGATAGGCCCTGAAGAACCAGAAGATGACAAGATGTTAGACAATTTCAACAAAGAGATCAAATGGAATGGTGAGAGGTACACAGTGAAATTACCATGGAAGGATACCTCTTGCAAAGAAACTCTGATGAATAACAAGACACAGGCCCTTAGTAGACTGAACAGTTTATCAAAGAAGTTGAACAAGAATCCAGACATGGAAGCCCGTTATGATGCTATATTGGAAGATTTACAGAAGAATGGAATCATAGGAGAGATTCAGAAACAAAATGAAGAGACATCCAATCCAACATTCTATCTCCCACGTAGACCTGTGGTGACGGCGGCAAGTACCTCAACTAAAGTGAGACCGGTCTTTGACGCTTCTTGTAAGGGAGAGAATGGGATTTTCTTAACGACTGTATGAACTCAGGTCCAAATCTGATTCCTAATTTGGTCCAGACCTTGCTAAGATTCAGAAGATGGAGGTATGACCTCACGGCTAATATAGTTAAAGCATTCCTACAAATCGAATTAAACAAGTGTGACCAAGACACACAAAGATTTCTATAAGATGTAAATGACCAGATAAGAATAATGAGATTTAAAAGGGTTATTTTGGGAAATACAAGTAGCCCCTTTCTTCTAAATGCTACCCTGAAGTTTCATTTGTCAAAGTTTGAAAAGACAAGGACCGTGGAAGAGTTAACCAACAACCTTTATGTTGATGACTGGCTCACTGGGCCTGACACAGAACAAGGACCGTGGAAGAGTTAACCAACAACCTTTATGTTGATGACTGGCTCACTGGGCCTGACACAGAACAAGGACCGTGGAAGAGTTAACCAACAACCTTTATGTTGATGACTGGCTCACTGGGGCTGACACAGAACAAGGACCGTGGAAGAGTTAACCAACAACCTTTATGTTGATGACTGGCTCACTGGGCCTGACACAGAACAAGGACCGTGGAAGAGTAATTTAACCAACAACCTTTATGTTGATGACTGGCTCACTGGGCCTGACACAGAACAAGGACCGTGGAAGAGTTAACCAACAACCTTTATGTTGATGACTGGCTCACTGGGGCTGACACAGAACAAGGACCGTGGAAGAGTTAACCAACAACCTTTATGTTGATGACTGGCTCACTGGGGCTGACACAGAACAAGGACCGTGGAAGAGTTAACCAACAACCTTTATGTTGATGACTGGCTCACTGGGGCTGACACAGAACAAGGACCGTGGAAGAGTTAACCAACAACCTTTATGTTGATGACTGGCTCACTGGGGCTGACACAGAACAAGGACCGTGGAAGAGTTAACCAACAACCTTTATGTTGATGACTGGCTCACTGGGGCTGACACAGAACAAGGACCGTGGAAGAGTTAATCAACAACCTTTATGTTGATGACTGGCTCACTGGGGCTGACACAGAACAAGAGCTCATAAACTTGAAAACAGAGGCAACGCAGATTTTGATCGAAGGAGGATTCCCACTTGACAAATGGACGTCAAATAGTGGCATGATGAGGGAATCGGTGAGTAAATCCTTCAACGAACATGTGGAAGTGCCATGCACAAAGATCCTAGGAATCTCATGGATTACGGATGAGGACAATTTTTCATTTGAAACCTTTCAAATAGAAAGAACAGTTTTGTTCACAAAGAGAAAATTGCCTAGTCTGATTGCCAGAATGTTTGACCCCCTTGAACTTTCCACACCTTTCACCATTACTCTCAAGATTATATTCTAGGACATATGAAAGAGAGGCCTCGATTGGGATAAAATTCTCCCGGCTGAATATCAAGATCGGATGAAGAAATGGATTGATGGGATGACAGAGATGAGAAATTGGAAAATTCCGGGTCGCATCTCAGCAATACCATGAAACGACATTGAAGAGAAAGAGCTTATTGTCTGCGCCGATGCTTCTGAAAAGGCCTATGGATGGTGCGTCTACTTGAAAACCACAACAGACAAGTGCTCAGCAGTTTCATTGGTGATGTCCAAGGTCAAGATTGCACCACTGGAAAGAATCACTTTGCCCAGATTGGAATTGTTGGCTGCTCTGCTTGGTGCCAGGTTGGTGATATTCATTAGTTCAGCCTTGGAGTTAGATCTGGAAAGCTGTTCCTTCAGTTGTTGGACAGACTGTGAAATTGCTTTAAAGTGGATACAGAGCGATGCGCACAAGTGGAAGCAATTCGTCAGAAATCGAGTTCAAGAAATTCAAATGCTGACAAGCCCCGCTGATTGGAAACACTGACCTGGGAGGGAGAACCCCGCTGACCTTCTTACTCGTGGCTTGGGCGCTGAAGATTTGATGACCTCAAGGTTGTGGAAAGAAGGACCGGTGTGGCTTACTAACACTAAGACAGACTCTGCTGAAGAGATACTAGATGTCTTCGAGACTAATGAGGAACAAGGAGCAGAGAATACAAGTGATGAAGAACAGAAGAGTCAGGCAAACGATATCATTGCAGCAGTTTCCACGCAGATAGAGAGCCGGATAGATTTTGACAGATTTTCAAGACTCACCCGGGCGGTTCGAGTAATGGCCTGGAGTCTTAGGTTTGTAAAGAATTCCAGATGTCCTCAAGGAAGAGAATCATCACCAGACCTGTCATCAGCAGAAATTGAGGCAGGCAGAATCATGGTTCTCAAAAGTGTACAGAATGAGTTATACAATGAAAAGATTTCTGATCTGAATAATGGAAAATGCGTACGAAAGACATTCTCCATTTACCAGCTGTTGCCGTTAATTGGAGAAGATGGATTGATTACGATCTATGGAAGGCTTGAGAAAGCTCCTGCTTTACTGTATGATGAAAAGCACCCAATTTTACTACCATACTGCCACATTACTTACCTGGTTGTGAAGGATCAACACGAACTGATGAAACATGCGGGAGTGAACACACTAATAACAGCAGTGAGAGGCAAGTACTGGATTCTTTCACTAATAGCAAAAAAGATTTTCAAAGTGTTCATCAATTGTCAAAGACAAGAAAGTAGACCATGTCAACAATTTTTGTCTCCACTCCCAGAAGACAGGATCAAGAAAATCCCCCCCCCCTTTTCTATCTGTGGAGTTGATCATGCTGGACCATTGTTTTGCTCAGACACTGGGGACAGAAAACTATACATTGCATTGCTTACTTGGGTAGTGATCAGGGCGGTTCACGTTGAATTAGTTGATTCATTGTCCGTAGAAGATTTTATTTTGGCCCTTAAAAGGTTTGCAACAAGGAGGGGAATGCCTTCTGTGATTTACTCAGACAATGCAAAAACCTTTCATGCATCAGATAACTTTCTCAGGAAGAAAAGTGGTAACCCTTTGATTTGGAAATTTAGTGCGCCACTTGCTCCATGGTGGGGAAGATGGTGGGAGAGGCGGATTAGATCAGTTAAGTCTGCATTGAAGAAATCCCTGGTCCCAGTTAGAGACGGTATTGCATGAAATTGAGGCTTGCATTAATTCTAGACCTTTGACTTATGTTGGTGAGACTAGAAACCCCCTCACTCCCTCACACTTCTTACTTGGTAGAAGTACCCCTATGAATTCAGTTAACACTGGAGAGTTTAGTGGAGAGGTTAATGACCTTATTCTCAGAGATGAATGTCAGTCTCACTATGTTGACATGTTTTGGGACATTTGGAGAGAGGAATATCTTAGGAATTTACCTCCAATGAGTTTGAAGAAACGCAATTCTGATTTGGAGATCGGCAGTGTGGTACTGGTGAGAAATGAGACAAAGTCTAGGCTTATGTGGCCCATGGGTATTGTAACAAATATGTTTCCAGGAAAAGATGGACACGTCAGAGCGGTTGAGTTGAAAACCAATAAGGGTCTTATATGTAGAGCTGTTCAGAAACTGCATAGACTTGGATTCTCAGATGAAACTGACGTTGCAGAGACTTGCGGTCTCTCTGACTCACCTGAGGAGGTAGGGAAAACGGATCGAGCCAAAGCCTTCTCCAGCCAAGAAGAGCAAATGATTTCACGCAGGGGTAGAACAATCACACCCAGAGAGAAACTTGACTTGTGAGATTATTTGTGGGGAACTACCTTTATTGAAGGGTCCAAGATTGATTCTATTTAATTCACATGTACGATATTGCATAGAATTGATTGATGATTACAATTCATGGAGTGATTTGAGCTGTATCAATACTGGTAGATCAGACATTTTGATGATGTTTAATGTTGATAATTTGTAGGCTATATTTCAACATTTCAATGGGTTTGTTTGAAATCTAAGAATACATAATTATTACATTCCTGACTTTAAAGAGTGTGCTATTCGTTGTTACAGAGATTACATTTTCAGTTCAGAGCCTTATGAAGATATTATTGTCTGGAGGGGTTAGAAGTTTTATTACAATATTTATCTTTCGATAAAGCCTTAAAGGGTATGTTTGACCTTTATTTCCTTGTTTATGGTTCTTTGTATGATATTCGAATGGGGCTTGAGGTGAATCCTTAAAAATAACTTGTAACTGCCGTTGGGAAAATCCACTTGAAGATTTGTGTTTGTTTGGGGAGTCACTTAACAATGTTGCTGAATACTAAGTAAGCATTTATTAAGAATAGACAATCAGATTTTCTCTTGCTTTATTGATGGGACATACATTATAATATAATTGTTATTTTGTGATGTATAGATGACCGGTCTTACACATGGGTTACTTAGGACCAATAGATGTAACATGAGTAAATTGATTTGAGGGATTGGTTGTTTAGTACATCATGTTTCATCAAGATTGAAGTGTTCATGATAAAATCTAATATTTTGATTTATACTTGATATCTGTAAGTATAGTACATACATTTATTTGATATGATGCATAATAGGCTATGCAAATTTGATAGCTGCAGAAAACATTGATATTATCTTTGTCAGTTTAAATGGGAATATTAATCCACTAAAGCTTGGTTATTACAGTAACATTAACATGTTGAATTTGAATAATCATATTTTACAATGGTTTTAAGTTTTTGAATACTTAATTTGGTATTGTTAATTAAAACCTTGATTAAGTAAGTACAGGTACATTTTGTTGTTGGATATTGTACTTTTGATTTGGGTTGTTTCATGTAATGAATTTGTTAGACTTGCTCTTGGATCAGTCTAAGGTGGGGAGAATGTTGAAGATAATAAAGGGAGGCAACTCTTTTCGGTGAATGAGTAACGGGTTAATAGTAGGACTGTTTCCCCTTAGAAAAAAAAGCTTTTAATTCGGGGCAAGTTACTCTGATTTGTTGATGATGAAAACCAATGTGGCAAGGCCAACTCTAATTTTGTTCAAAATTAATGAGTTATTTACAATAGTTAACACATATTTTTCCAAAATCCAAACCTATTAATAGATTTTTTATCAAATATTCGTGATCTTTTTGCTACGCAGCTGAAACTTCCCGCAAGACAGTGCACTTTTATGCACCTAATGGACAAAAATCACAACTTTCTAATTAGCATTTTATAGGATCTAAAGACAGATTGAAAAAAAAACAGAGTTAGTCGTTTTTCTTTTATGATAAGCTTTTTTACGTACATATTCTTCTAAGGTTAAGTAAACTTAAACCACTGTCAAGTTTGTAGAACGGAACTTTCAGCCTTTTATTTTTAAAAGTTGCATAGCCAGAGAACGAACAAATGTGCTTTATACATGATAATGACGGTTTATTCTTAAAGGAATTGGCGGAAACTAAAATGAATATAAAGTTCATAATAGGCTCGTTTCATTTGACTTGTGTGGCTTTATTTCACTTAATCCCACATGATGATCCTGATAAAATTTTTGAATGTTGATATGTTTAGATTATTAATCTGATATTTCTAATGGCTATGCAGTAAAAGAATGTTTACTTGTTCTTTTTACAAGAATATAACAGTTTTAATCTTGAAAGAATGCACGAAAATTAAAGGACTGTAAATCTTATAGTAGGGAAAGGTTTATTTGATTTTAACGGCTTTGTTTTTCCCTAATTCCTGTAAAAAGCAGTAGGTCAAATAAAGTGTGGAATCGACAGAATTGTATGTCATATTTTTCATGGCTGTACCCTATAGGTAGAAACATCTGTGCCTCTTACCAGTTACGGTTGTTTTATCGTATAGATATGCATGTAATAAGTCTAGAGACATAAATATAATCAAAGAACTAGGTGGTGTGACCTTTTCTGCATTGGTTTAACCAATGTTCACAAGATGGTCCAGATAAAATGTTGAGAACTGATATGTTTACAGTATATACCTCCTCCATTAACAATGGAGATAGGAGAAAAATGAAGACAACTTAACCCAAAATTTTCTGGACTAACTTGAAAAGTCAAATTTGGCTTTAAGTTGTAAATTGCCAATAAGATTGGAGTGGCCAACTTTTCTTCCAAAAAAAAAATCTTTTCGGACAATTTAAAGCAAGAATATGATTTTTTTTTCTGGAAAGAGAAAGTTGAATATTTAAACTATGTCCTGTGATAACAGCTTGACAGGGGTGATAGGAATGAATTGAAAGTACGCATACAATGTAAGCGGTGCCAGATCTAAAGATATCTGCAAAAAGATGTACATGTTATAGAGTAATTCTACCTAAAGAATTTAAAAAGTTGTCTGGACAAAAGCTCTATATCTAAGGTTGGATAGTAACAGCTGCTATACTGAAATCAAAAGGTTACGATATAGAGCTGCATAAATCAAATTTCATATTTAGGTTTAGAATTTCAAAAGAATTTAACTTCTAGATTTCCAATTTTGTTAAAAAAAATATTGAGATATCGAATTCTTGGTAAAGAACACACACACATGCATGCAAGTATTCAAACCAGGGTCGAATCTTTAGAACGGAATTTTCAGCTTATTGGCTGGACAGTCAAGGAATAAATATATACAAGATACGAGATTTTACAAGATTATGACTGTTTAGCCTTGAAAATAAGCAAAAAAGCTAAAACGAATGTAAATTTCATAAAAGGGTAAGGTTGGTTTGATCTCATTGGCTTTGTTTTCCACAAATTCCTGCACTGGATCAAATAATGTGTGGGAATGACAAAATTCTATTTTATATTTTTGTGTGCCCCAACGGTATAAACATCTGCGCCTCCTACAGGGTTATGTGTATTTTATTCCTGTTCATTTTTACGACATACCTAAAGCGACGTAAATTCAAGCACAGGGCAAGGAGATTGACTTTTATAGCCTTTTTTTCACCAATGCCTAAAAATGTTAAGTATAAAGTGTTTGATCCCTGACAGGTATATATTCTACATATATCTTTTAATGTCTGTTCACCAACAGTATAATTATATGTCTTTATACAGGTTTTGGACGATTTAATTATGTAAATATCCACGTAATCATTATAAATTCAATTATATAACAAGAATGTTTATGGTATTGCTTTTCACCATTTCTTACTAGATGGTACTGATCATTAATATTGAGGAATGGCATAATTAAGTTTTAAAAGATTTGTAAGGTCTAAAAGCTTTTAGTTAAGATAATTTAAATCTGAATCGAAAGGAAAGATAAGCGGTAGACACTAAAAAGATCCATGAGAAGTTATAGATCGCTTTATATTCATCTAAATGTCAATGTTTAAGCTGTGTGGAAAAAAAAAAGCTTTTTTTCTGCCAACATCATAAACATTTGGTCGTGGTATTAATTTTAGGAAATAAATGTGTACCACAACAATTAAATGCATCAAAAGCAATCATGCTGATAATCACATTCACAGTTGGTCTATCGGAGCATTGAAATGATGACTCTGTCTCTGGCGTTGGGTATGGCTCCTCTTTCTGACATCTCTCTAGCTCTACGCTCAGAAATGAAAAACATCTTGAATCTAGATTTCGTTGTGAACAGGATACAACCTAAACATATTGAAATAATCAAAGTCGTTCCTAAGAAAAAAAATTCAAATGATTTTGGCATAATGTTTTAGACTAAAAAAGAATAGATTTGGAGGCTGAATAAGAAATGGGACTGTAAATATGGTAATGTGAGGGCAATCTTTTCTTTCTTTATAGACAAATGGTTACATACTTACAGCATCTTAATCTAAGTTGAATCATTGAAAACAATCCCAAAAGGCATTCTTACCTTTAAACCGCACATAGTAAAAAGGGAAAAAAATAATTCTTTTGTACTTTCCCAGTTAAATATTCGAAAAAAAATTATTAAGGTTTCTTTTTGCAAACAAGTGCCTGAAAATGCATTGCTTCTTTTACTCATAAAAATAAATCATACCCACATATCGAAGAGCAAATGATATGGATTTATACACTCTAGAATTTTTCCACAAAAAAAATGGAAGCAATACAAACAGACATAAGTACACGATTTCAATTCAAGATATAGATCTATCTAAAGTTAAAGAGCCCTTGCCCTTTGATGTTTAAAATAAAAAGGCAATTTTTCCGTTCTGCATAAATAAATAATTCCATCATCTTTTCAACATTATCACCACCTTAATGATCATCATCACCATCATCACCATCATGATCATCAGCATCATCATCAATGCTTGTTTTCTGTCCTTTTCTCCTTTACAATTCCTGAATCAGGAAAGTACGAATCTTTCAGTACCTCTTTATTACTATTTTTCTTTTTTTTATATACTACCTGACTCAAAATAAACTTCAACTTTAACTATTTAAAACTCGCGAAATGGATTTTTTGGTTCGATTTCAAAATACTGTAGACTCTAGTATCATTATAGATGTCTAGGCGCACTAAATGATACACTAGGCTCTAATAAACATTGTTTATTACATACGTTTACTTTGTTAGTATCACAGTGGGCCTAGCTACTTATGGAATAAACAGCCGCCGGCTGAAGCGGTTTAAAGCAAAGTAAAAATAAGAATTACAATCAATATAAATAAGCCCATGTAGCTTAGTATTGTTTCAATTAAGATTTGATATTTTGAAAAGATGGGTAGCTTCGGCCAGAAGTTCTATTTGTATGTGAAATATGTGAGGTAGTCTACTTTCATTCACGGTATTAGTGATCACCTTAAATGCATTAAACATGAAAGTCTACGTTTTATGAAATTATTGCTATGAAATTATCATCATTACTAATACGAGCCCTATACCTTGAGAGGTTACAAGTAAAAAGTAACCCTCTGTTATAACTTGTTTAAACAAATATAATAAAAAAGGGTAAGAGAACAACCAACAGTCTTTGTTATTTTGCCACAATTGTAGAAAAAAAAACGTTTTTGTACATCTAGTCTATGGCATACAGATCTCTTGGAGACAACAGTGCAAGGAGTTAATGACACTCCCGGAGGGTTCCAGTCATTGGCCACCCTCTATGACTTACATTTAAAACATAATCTTTTGGAGCTCCACCATTGTACTACCATCATATCTAACCCTCCTCTTGATGCGTTTCGCGGACATCAAAAATACATTTTGCAGTGGTAAGCTTAAAAAAAACCCGAAAAAAAAACAATTAAACAAATTATTGTTGATACGATCACTGCTTCTTGATAACATGGGTGAAGTTTCGAACTAATCGAGCGTTCTGACTGTCTAAAACTAAAATAAAATGAAAAAAATGAATGAATATTTGGAAAGTATACCTTTGAAAGAAACGCATAAAAAAGATCAAACAAGAAACATATTTACTGCTGTTTGAAATGATACTTCAGGGGGCTTTTAGTTTTTCTATTCAGGCATGATTAACAACCGGTAAACCAATGTAACCTAAACCTCTCGCTTGGGGCTCGGCAGCGCAACTGAGTGTTGCTTCAGCACAGTGCCTCTGAACGGTTAGGAAAATGTATCAATAATTAGACCTTACACATCAATAAAAACTATAGAAGAGATATTTAATCCACCACCAGGATTCAATACAGCAGCATTTTCACACATCCAAACAATATATTACACAGAATGTCTAGGAATTTGGTTTATTTGTAACCAGAACTTTATTAGTTGATTAATTCTACAGATAACTTTAGAAGAAATGAAAGTGAACAAAATTGAAACTTAGCAATTCGCATTTAGAAGGTATGTAAGAGCGAAGAAAAACATAGTGGTATACCTTAAAATTTAAATCGAATATGGATTAAATAATAATGTATAGAATAAAAAAAAATAAAAATCCAAACGAATATAGAAAATCAGCGGTACAGATAAAAAAAAATTGAAGGAAGTATTTTCACCACGAAAGTGAGACAGTGGTTAAATATTTTTATAAAGAGAAGCTCAAAAGTGGTATCTATAATATTATTATTGTAACGCATTGTACTATAAGTTGATCTATTCATTTCCTCACCCTTTTTTGGTGCGTAACTTTTGGGTAGCGGATCGGCTAGATCTATGTACATTATCTTATTTGGTTGCATAACGTTTGTATTTCAAGCCTGAGAACTTGGTTTTGTTTATTGAACACAGCCCGCACTTGTATGGTCAAGATTCTTCTCGAATCTCCGACTTAGGTCTAGCATAGTAATAATCTCGTCACCCCTTGTTTACCTTTGTTTTGATTGGTTGCTAACTGCTAATGATGTGTATCGAGAATGTTCTCTTATGATTCATGTAATTCCTTTTCTGGATGATTCGACGAGATTTTGTATAAATAAGAATCCAAATTATATTTAGTCAGTCAACATCGAGTCTACAATGACTCAACAACATTGAGTCTACAGTGAGTCAACATCATAGAGTTTATAGTGAGTCGACATTGAGTCTACAGTGAATGATTAATGAATCAACCTACAGATCTAGCTCTTGTGTTGGATTAAACAGTTTGCAATTGTTACTTGCGGACTTCGGACTTATTTTCTACGGACGAGTCGTGTGATTGGCTGTGTATATTCTTAATAGTCCTAGACAAACAGAGCCTAACAGATCACCCATCATGAGTGTGGATAGAACATATCAAAATTGTGTATATGTAGACTCTGACCTTGTCAGACGTGAGCTGTGAGCCGGGAACAAATAGAACAAGGACAAGAACAAGACCAAGAAGACGAACAACAACAACAAAAACAAGAACAGGAAAAAAAGACCAAGAAAAAGAACAAGATAAAGAGGAATACCAAGAAGAAGAACAAGGAGAACATGAACAAAAACAAAATTAAGAACAAGAACAAAAAACAGAACATAGAGAAGAAGAATAAGAAAAAAAAGAAAGATAACAAGAAAAAGAAAAAGAACAGAAGAAGAAGAAGCAGAAGAAGAAGAAGAAGAAGAAGAAGAAGAAGAAGAAGAAGAAGAAGAAGAAGAAGAAGAAGAAGAAGAAGAAGAAGAAGAAGAAGAAGAAGAAGAAGAAGAAGAAGAAGAAGAAGAAGAAGAAGAAGAAGAAGAAGAAGAAGAAGAAGAAGAAGAAGAAGAAGAAGAAGAAGAAGAAGAAGAAGAAGAAGAAGAAGAAGAAGAAGAAGAAGAAGAAGAAGAAGAAGAAGAAGAAGAAGAAGAAGAAGAAGAAGAAGAAGAAGAAGAAGAAGAAGAAGAAGAAGAAGAAGAAGAAGAAGAAGAAGAAGAAGAAGAAGAAGAAGAAGAAGAAGAAGAAGAAGAAGAAGAAGAAGAAGAAGAAGAAGAAGAAGAAGAAGAAGAAGAAGAAGAAGAAGAAGAAGAAGTAGTAGTAGTAGTAGTAGTAGTAGTAGTAGTAGTAGTAGTAGTAGTAGTAGTAGTAGTAGTAGTAGTAGTAGTAGTAGTAGTAGTAGTAGTAGTAGTAGTAGTAGTAGTAGTAGTAGTAGTAGTAGTAGTAGTAGTAGTAGTAGTAGTAGTAGTAGTAGTAGTAGTAGTAGTAGTAGTAGTAGTAGTAGTAGTAGTAGTAGTAGTAGTAGTAGTAGTAGTAGTAGTAGTAGGAGGAGGAGGAGGAGGAGGAGGAGGAGAAGGAGGAGGAGAATGAAGAGGAGTTGTCGAGGTTTATCAAAATTAACAATGCAAGTTGTAATCTGAGCTTAATACTATTAAAAATACAAAGCGCGTAAACTTTCAGCTTTACGCATTCATGAAGAACAAAAGCAAAAACAAGAAAAACAACGTTTTTTCAGTTAAAACCGTTAGGATTAATAGCAATGTAATCTTTAAATTAAAACAAAATGTTAAAATCAAGTGAATTACAAAATAAATCAAATTACAATAGCCATATGCTAAGCAAAGGAACATGAACTAAAGCTTTATCTTTAATCATTAATGACATAATTTTTTCATTTGAAAGTGCTCAATTGTCAGAACTCTGGAGACTTTAGGGACTGTCTATAGCAGACATGAGATGTGCTTGTATTTTTCTTTTAATTTGGAAGACTTGAAACACAGGCAAGATCAGAGTCAGCGCTTTGGGATGACTCGACCTGGTCAAGACTTTCCTTTATCAGTCTGGTTGATTCATCAGTCGGTGTTGGACACAGCTGAAATCAAGGCTTCTTATCACCTAATTCATGTTCAGTATCTTCATTTCCATTTACCTATCTACCTACTGAACTAATATAATTCTTACTTGCTTATCATTTGATCAAACAACCTATCCACCTATTTCAATATTTCTCTAACTCCAATCAGTACAATTTTTCCTTCAGCCCCATGTCTGTTTATGTGTTTTATGTAACTTGTATTTTATTATTTTGAGTCCCTTTACTCCTCTTTTCTCATCATTAATTACCGTCTGTTTTTTTTCCTTACATCTTTTTACCATATTCCAACCTCACTCTGCCGAGTTGCTTTCTTTTATTTTTTAATCTATTTTCAACATCTTTATTCTTCTATTCTTTAGATCTACTTCAAGCACAAGATTAAACTATTACTGATTGTCCACAAAAAAACTTGTATTAAGTTCCAGGCTACCATGTAGTGGTTAATCTCTAGATCTAACGATACTTGTATAATTAATTCGGAGTTACCTTTACACTCTCAATCGATTCAGGCCTTTAAAATCAATATCTCACAAGATCTAAATTAAAAATTATGATATTTTTAAACCATGGAGTGATGACGACTAGTATTGAAAGACAATTTAAATTTGTGTGGTAAAAATGACGCGGGATCTTTTTTCTCCTAAAAATAACCGTTTTAAAAAAAAATTATCTTTGAAAATTAAATACACGTATGATTATTGTTTGGCTTAGGTAGATATTGACATAGGAAGGTGACCTACTATTAAAAAAAATAACTGAAGAGGCTAAACGAAAATCAGGGTCTGCATCTTTTATCTTTAAATGAGGCGAAGCGGCTTCCAATTCTCCTAACATCGATTCCTGTTTGAAATAAATGAGAGCTTCTACACTTTACTTTTTTTTTAAATATAATTATATCCATGTTTATTTAACCTGCATCATCTTGTAGAAATAGGTAGAAAACAAGAGCATAAAAGTCTAACAAACCTTGCCTTTTGATTGGGTTTATGTCTGTTTACCTGTTTCGTGAATTCTGTCACTAAGGAATAAATCATAACTCTGTCAACAGCACATCTGTTCATTCGGTGTGTTTACATCCATTTAAGTCTGATATAAATTTCTATATATTCGCAAAGTTTTTGATTGTCATTTGTGAAATGGTTGAAATCATGATCATTAAAAGCAAGCCGATCTTGCCCTCTATTTTCTATTTTATAAATTGGTTAAGAACAACATATTCTTGATCCTGTCGAAAGCACAGCTGTTAGTTCAGTTTGTGTACTACAATTAAAATGTTAATACAGAAATGTGTTTGTCCTCTGATTCCTTAAGGATGCATCTTTTACATTTTCATCACGTTGTATTTTTAATATGGTGTGCACATGAATCGAGATAAAAAAAAATTAAAAGAAATCACGAACATATAATTAGTCCATCCAGTTTCAAAATCCATTTGGGAGTAAAAGAAAACTAAGGCAATGAATTGTGAAGTTATAATTATTATACATTTGGATCGATCTAGTGATCTGAGATATATAAGTATATATATATATATATATATATATATATATATATATATATATATATATTAGATGCTTTAAAGAAGAAAAGAAAGATTTAAGAAGTGTATAATTTCATTAGAAACGAGGAGATAAAAGGAAAATCGAAACACAGGAGTTAAATTATTATTCTTAGAGTATTTAGCAGGCACGTATTATAATCATCAACAACAGGAGATCCACAAGAAATAAATGGCAAGCGGCAGTAAATACGTCAGCTCCACATGTCACGCCACACCATAAAACTCTACGAGAACGTGACTTGAAATCATGATTTCCAGTCAAACTCAGCTCCTACTACTACTACTACTACTACTACTACTACTACTACTACTACTACTACTACTACTACTACTACTACTACTACTACTACTACTACTACTACTACTACTACTACTACTACTACTACTACTACTACTACTACTACTACTACTACTACTACTACTACTACTACTACTACTACTGCTACTGCTGCTGCTTATACTAATACTACTACTATTACTACTACTACTACTACTACTACTACTACTACTACTACTACTACTACTACTACTACTACTACTACTACTACTACTACTACTACTACTACTACTACTACTACTACTACTACTACTTTTACTACTACTAATATTACTTTTACGAATACTACAACTAGTAGCATTAGTAGCAGTAGTAGCAGAAGTATCGATAGTAGCATTAGTAGCAGTAGTATTAGCAGTGGCGGTAGTAGTAGTAGTAGTAGTTGCAGCAGTAGCAGTAGTAGTAGCAGTGGTCGTAGTAGTAGCGTTGGTAGTACTTGTTGTGGTAGTAGTACTGGTGGTAGTAGTAGTGGTGGTAGTAGTAGTGGCGGAATAGAAATAGTAGTAGTGGCGGAAGTAGTAGTAGTAGTAGTGGCGGGAGTAGTAGTAGTAGTAATGGCGGGAGTAGTAGTGGCGGGAGTAGTAGTGGCGGTAGTAGTAGTGGCGGTAGTAGTAGTGGCGGTAGTAGTAATGGCGGGAGTAGTAGTGGCGGTAGTAGTAATGGCGGTAGTAGTAATGGCGGGAGTAGTAGTGGCGGTAGTAGTAATGGCGGGAGTAGTAATGGTGTTAGTAGTAGTGGCAGTAGTAGTAGTAGTGGCGGTAGTAGTAGTGGCGGTTGTAGTAGTGCCGGTAGTAGTAATGGCTGTCGCAGTAGTGCCGGTAGCAGTAGTGCCGGTAGCAGTAGTGGCGGTAGTAGTAATGGCTGTCGCAGTAGTGGCGGTAGTAGTAATGGCGGGAGTAGTAGTGGCTGTAGTAGTAATGGCTGTAGTAGTAGTGCCGGTAGCAGTAGTGGCGGTAGTAGTAATGGCGGGAGTGGTAGTGGCTGTAGTAGTAATGGTGTTAGCAGTAGTGCCGGTAGCAGTAGTGGCAGTAGTAGTAATGGCGGGAGTAGTAATGGCGGTAGTAGTAATGGCAGGAGTAGTAATGGCTGTCGCAGTAGTGGCAGTAGTAGTAATGGCGGGAGTAGTAATGGCGGGAGTAGTAATGGCGGTAGCAGTAGTGGCGGTAGTAGTAATGGCGGTAGCAGTAGTGGCAGTAGTAGTAATGGCGGGAGTAGTAGTGGCGGTAGTAGTAGTGGCGGTAGTAGTAGTGGCGGTAGTAGTAGTGGCGGTAGTAGTAATGGCGGTAGTAGTAGTGGCGGTAGTAGTAGTGGCGGTAGTAGTAGTGGCGGTAGTAGTAGTGGCGGTAGTAGTAGTGGCGGTAGTAGTAGTGGCGGTAGCAGTAGTGGCGGTAGTAGTAGTGGCGGTAGTAGTAGTGGCGGTAGTAGTAGTGGCGGTAGTAGTAGTAGTGGCGGTAGTAGTAGTGGCGGTAGTAGTAGTAGTGGCGGTAGTAGTAGTCGAGGTAGTAGTAGTGGCGGTAGTAGTAGTAGTGGCGGTAGCAGTAGTGGCGGGTGTAGTAGTGGCGGTAGTTGTAGTGGCGGGAGTAGTAGTGGCGGTAGTAGTAGTGGCGGGAGTAGTAGTGGCGGTAGTAGTAGTGGCGGGAGTAGTAGTGGCGGTAGTAGTAGTGGCGGGAGTAGTAGTGGCGGTAGTAGTAGTGGCGGTAGTAGTAGTGGCGGTAGTAGTAGTGGCGGTAGTAGTAGTGGCGGGAGTAGTAGTGGCGGTAGTAGTAGTGGCGGTAGTAGTAGTGGCGGTAGTAGTAGTGGCGGTAGTAGTAGTGGCGGGAGTAGTAGTGGCGGGAGTAGTAGTGGCGGGAGTAGTAGTGGCGGTAGTAGTAGTGGCGGTAGTAGTAGTGGCGGGAGTAGTAGTGGCGGTAGTAGTAGTGGCGGGAGTAGTAGTGGCGGTAGTAGTAGTGGCGGGAGTAGTAGTGGCGGTAGTAGTAGTGGCGGTAGTAGTAGTGGCGGGAGTAGTAGTGGCGGGAGTAGTAGTGGCGGGAGTAGTAGTGGCGGGAGTAGTAGTGGCGGGAGTAGTAGTGGCGGTAGTAGTAGTGGCGGGAGTAGTAGTGGCGGTAGTAGTAGTGGCGGTAGTAGTAGTGGCGGGAGTAGTAGTGGCGGGAGTAGTAGTGGCGGGAGTAGTAGTGGCGGGAGTAGTAGTGGCGGTAGTAGTAGTGGCGGGAGTAGTAGTGGCGGGAGTAGTAGTGACGGGAGTGGTAGTTGCGGGAGTATTTTGGCGGTAGTAGTGGTGGCGGGAGTAGTAATGGCGGGAGGAGCAGTAGCAGTAGCAGCAGCAGTCGCAGCAGCAGTAGGAAGAGCATTAGCAGCAGTAACAGCAACAGCACTAAGCTTGTTGTTTGCTATTTAATTTTTCTCCGAGTGCATCTGGCCACACCTGACCAGCATGTTCACATAGAGATATTTCTCTATTTGGGTCAGAATATGTTTTCCTCAGGTGGCCTTCAGCTGTCCTTTCTGTACTGAAAGCGAGACCCTTTTTTTTCTTTGCTGGAAGAGTTGTCTTGTAAACCGAAATGGGTCTTTGTAGAAGTGTTCCTGTTTTTTTTTATTATTTTGACTTTGTCTCTTCCTTGCGGATTTTGCTCTTTTTAGTGCTAAGTGTCTCGCCTCCAAACCACGCCAATATTCCTGCAGCCCATTTTTTCTCTTTTTCAGTCCCTAATTTCATTTTTTTATTTAAGTTTTTCTTTTGCTTTAGCAGGGTTTGTATCTCACATTGCTTTCTACCTTTCTTAGGTTCTCTTTTGGCTTGATGTTGTTTAGCCCCGAAGTTGTCTGGTAGATAATGTCACCGAAAGTGGTAAATTTGTGGTCCAAAGTGCTCTTCCCGATGAGCTTGTCCACTTTTAGGACTTTCTTGCTATCCAGAGCTTCTCATTGTTCTTTTGCGCTTGCTTGATGGAAATTGATCTTCTGGGTTTTAGAGTTGATGAGCTGTCGGATTGCTTCGTCAGACTCCTAAGCGTGGATTTCTTCAGCACTGTGGTTTTGAACCTGCCTTTGTTTTTCTGACGTCTTACCTGCCTGAGCTCTGCGCTGCTGTTGATTCGTCGAAGCATTCAAGCTTCCCAATTTAGTCCTGTGGATCTTCATCCCTCTTTCGGTGTTAAGTCTTCTGCCACATACACATTGAAAGTCCATTTCCAAATTGCTCCGTTATTCTGATCTTGTAGTCATTTATACGTTTTCAGTCGTGATCGAAATAAAGAGAAAAAAAAGTGGATTCACATCAAAATGCAGGCGATATGCACCAACCTCATGTAGTAAATCTACATCCAAAGACAGTCGACTTTTTATGCACCGCTCAACATATTTGAGCGAGACGGAGCAACAATTAAGATATTCTGCCTCCCACGTCTTACACTGGAGGTATTAGTAATGCCCGCCTAGGGGGCAAGACGGACCAACAGCACAGATTGTCTGCCTTCCACGTCTTACACTGTAGGTATTAGTAATGCCCGTCTAGAGGGCGAGACGGACAAGCAGCACAGATTGTCTGCCTCCCACGTCTTACACTGTAGGTATTCATAATGCCCGTCTAGAGGGCGAGACGGACCAACAGCATAGATTGTCTGCCTTCCAAGTCTTACACTGTAGGTATTAATAATGCCCGTCTAGAGGGCGAGACAACAGCATAGATATCTGCCTCACACGTCTTACACTGTAGGTATTAATAATGCCCGTCTAGAGGGCGAGGCGGACCAACAGCATAGATTGTCTGCCTCCCATGTCCTACACTGTAGGTATTAGTAATGCCCGTCTAGAGGGCGAGACGGACCAACAGCATAGATTGTCTGCCATCCACGTCTTACAATGTAGGTATTAGTAATGCCCGCCTAGGGGGCAAGACGGACCAACAGCACATATTGTCTGCCTTCCACGTCTTACACTGTAGGTATTAGTAATCCCAGTCAAGAGGGCGAGACAACAGCATAGATTGTCTGCCTCACACGTTTAACACTATAGGTATTAATAATGCCCGTCTAGAGGGCGAGACAACAGCATAGATTGTCTGCCTCCCACGTCTTGCACTGTAGGTATTAATAATGCCCGTCTAGAGGTTGAGAGGGACCAACAGCATAGATTGTCTGCCTCCCACGTCTTACACTGTAGGTATTAATAATGCCCGTCTACACGTCTTACACTGTAGGTATTAATAATGCCCGTCTATACATTGTCTGCTCCACGTCTTACACTGTAGGTATGAGAGGGCTAGAAAACAGCACAGATTGTCTGCCTCCCATGTATTACACTGTAGGTGTTAATATTGCCCGTCTAGAGGTTGAGAGGGACCAACAGCATAGATTGGCTGCCTCCCATGTCTTACACTGTAGGTGTTAATTTTGCCCGTTTAGAGGTTGAGAGGGACCAACAGCATAGATTTTCTGCCTCCCACGTCTTACACTGGTGGTTTTATTCATACCCGTTTAGAGGGCGAGAGGAACCAACAGCACAGATTGTCTGCCTCCCACGTCTTACACTGTAGGTATTAATAATGCCCGTCTAGAGAGCGAGACGGACCAACAGCATAGATTGTCTGCCTCCCACGTCTTACACTGTAGGTATTAATAATGCCCGTCTAGAGGGCGAGACGGACCAACAGCATAGATTGTCTTCCTCCCACGTCTTACACTGTAGGTATTAATAATGCCCGTCTAGAGGGCGAGACAACAGCATAGATATCTGCCTCACACGTCTTACACTGTAGGTATTAATAATGCCCGTCTAGAGGGCGAGGCGGACCAACAGCATAGATTGTCTACCTCCCATGTCTTACACTGTAGGTATTAATAATGCCCGTCTAGAGGTTGAGAGGGACCAACAGCATAGATTGTCTGCCTCCCACGTCTTACACTGTAGGTATTAATAATGCCCGTCTAGAGGGCGAGACGGACCAACAGCATAGATTGTCTGCCTCCCACGTCTTACACTGTAGGTATTAATAATGCCCGTCTAGAGGGCGAGACAACAGCATAGATTGTCTGCCTCCCACGTCTTACACTGTAAGATTTAATAATGCCCGTCTAGAGAGTGAGACAACAGCATAGATTGTCTGCCTCCCACGTCTTACACTGTAGGAGTTAATAATGCCCGTCTAGAGGGCGAGACAACAGCATAGATTGTCTGCCTCACACGTCTTACACTGTAGGTATTAATAATGCCCGTCTAGAGGGCGAGACAACAGCATAGATTGTCTGCCTCCCATGTCTTACACTGTAGGTATTAATAATGCCCGTCTAGAGGTTGAGAGGGACCAACAGCATAGATTGTCTGCCTCCCACGTCTTACACTGGAGGTATTATTAATGCCCGTCTAAAGGGCGAGACGGACCAACAGCACATATTGTCTGCCTTCCATGTCTTACACTGTAGGTATTAATTATGCCCGTCTAGAGGTTTGGGGGGATCAACAGCATAGATTGTCTTTCTCCGACGTCTTACATTGTAGGTATTAATAATGCCCGTCTAGAGGGCGAGACGGACCAACAGCATAGATTGTCTGGCTCCCATGTCTTACACTGTAGGTATTAATAATGCCCGTCCAGAGGGCGAGACGAACCAAAAGCATAGATTGTCTGCCTCCCACGTATTACACTGTAGGTATTAACAATGCCCGTCTAGAGGTTGAGACGGACCAACACCACGTATTGTCTGCCTCCCATGTCTTACACTGTAGGTATTAATAACGCCCGTCTAGAGGGCGAGACGAACCAAAAGCATAGATTGTCTGCCTCCCACGTAATACACTGTAGGTATTAACAATGCCCGTCTAGAGGTTGAGGCGGACCAACACCACATATTGTCTGCCTCCCATGTCTTACACTGTAGGTATTAATAATGCCCGTCTAGAGGTTGAAAGGGACCAACAGTATAGATTGTCTTTGTCCGACGTTTTACACTGTAGATATTAATAATGCCCGTCTAGAGGTCGAGACGAACCAAAAGCATACATTGTCTGCCTCCCACGTCTTACATTGTAGGTATTATGTATGCCCGTCTTGAGGGCGAGACAACAGCATAGATTGTCTGACTCACACGTCTTACACTGTAGGTGTTAATTTTTCCCGTTTAAAGGTTCAGAGGGACCAACAGCATAGATTGTCTGCCTCCCACGTCTTACACTGGATGTATTAATAATGCTTGTCTAGAAAGCGAGACGGACCAACAGCATAGATTGTCTGCCTCCTACGTCTTACACTGTAGGTAGTAATAATGCCCGTCTAGAGGGCGAGACGAACCAAAAGCATAGATTTTCTGCCCACCACGTCTTACCCTGTAGGTATTGTGTATGCCGTCTATAGAGCGAGACGGACCAATAGCATAGATTGTCTTCCTTCCACGTCTTACACTGTAGGTATTAATAATGCCCGTCTAGAGGGGGAGACGGACCAACAGCATAGATTGTCTTCCTCCCACGTCTTACACTGTAGGTATTAATAATGCCCGTCTAGAGGGCGAGACGGACAAATAACATTGATTGTCTTCCTCCCACGTCTTACACTGTAGGCATTAATAATGCCCGTCTTGAAGGCGAGACGGACCAACAGCACAGATTGTCTTCCTCCCACGTCTTACACTGTAGGTATTAATAATGCCCGTCTAGAGGGCGAGACGGACCAACAGCACAGATTGTCTGCCTTCCACGTCTTACATTGTAGGTATTAGTAATGCCCGTCTAGGGGGCGAGACGGACCAACAGCATAGATTGTCTGCCTCCCATGTCTTACACTGTAGGTATTAATAATGCCCGTTTAGAGGGCGAGACAACAGCATAGATGTCTGCCTCACACGTTTTACACTGTAGGTATTAATAATGCCCGTCTAGAGGGCGAGACGGACCAACAGCATAGACTGTATGCCTCAAATGACTTACACTGTAGGTATTAATAATGCACGTCTAGAGGTTGAGAGGGATCAACAGAATAGCGTGTCTTCCTCCCACGTCTTACACTGGAGGTAATTATAATGCCCGTCTAGAGGGCGAGACATCAGCATAGATTGTCTGCCTCAGACGTCTTACACTATATGTATTAATAATGCCCGTCTAGAGGTTGAGAGGGACCAACAGGAAAGATTGTCTGCCTCCCACGTCTTATACTGAAGGTATATATATTGCCCGTCTAGAGGCCCAGACGGACCAACACCACATATTGTCTGCCTCCCATGTCTTACACTGGAGGTAATATTCATACCCGTCTAGAGGTCGAGAGGAACCAATAGCACAGATTGTCTGCCTCCCACGTCTTAAACTGAAGGTATTAATAATGCCCATCTAGAGAGCGAGACGGACCAACAGCATAGATTGTCTGCCTCCTACGTCTTACACTGTGGGTATTAATAATGCCTGTCTAGAGGGCGAGACGGACCAACAGCATAGATTGTCTTCCTCCCACGTCTTACACTGTTGGTATTAATAATGCCCGTCTAGAGAGCGAGACGGAACAACAGCATAGATTGACTGCCTCCCACGTCTTTCACTGTAGGTAATTTTGTATGCCGTGTAGAGAGCGAGACGGAGCAACAGCATAGATTGTCTGCCTTCCACGTCTTACACTGTAGGCATTAATATTGCTCGTCTAGATAGCGTTCCATATCTTTAAATAAATGAAAACTCCATGTTTACAGTAATGAGGATTTCTTCCCCTTTATTCTGACCCACATGCTGGAATCATTGAAGCTGTTTCACAGACTTTATTCAACCAAATAAGTTAATGTACATAGATCTAGCCGATCCGCTGCCCAAAAGGTACGCACCAAAAAGGGTGAGGAAATGAATAGATCAACTTATAGTACAATGCGTTACAGATACCTTTATCGAAAAAAAAAAGAGAAATGAAAATTTCATATTTTTTTATGTTTTAAATTTAAAAGGGAACTTATGAAATTAAGATATGCATTGAGAGTTCTTGAGGACAAAAAGCGACAAAACAAAACTTAAAAATATATACAAAAGTGACTGAAAGTTTAGCTTTTTCTCTTGTTTCTTTTAGGTAAGTAAAGGATATCTTAAAGAACGGAATATTTGGGGACCCATATAAACAAGACATCTCAAGATAGACATATGGTGAGACAGGATTTGCGATTTAAAAAAAAGAGAAAAAAAATACACTTAAAACTTGTTGATAAGTGAAATATTACAACTTGAACAAGCCCGTTATGTATACTGATGCGAAATGAAATTGGGAAAGAGAACATATTTTTTTTTATATTAAGGGACTATATTTTAGCTGAAAAAAAATTGGAATAGGAGATATGAAAATGTGTACCTTATACATTTGATAGGTAGTTTGGCGTGCAACGCATAACAAAAACCTTAATGGCAAGAAAAATCAACGCATCACATTTTTGTATGTTAACACCTGATTCTTATTCTCGATTCTCAAAATATTTTGAAATAAATATAATTATATCATGTCTTTGCTCACTCATGTCTTTGCTTTCAGCACATGTAAGTAGAGAAACAACTAAGAGTTGAATAATTTATTTAACTGTTAGTTTAAATGCGAATCTATTTTTAAATAAAATTTGTAACTTCCATCCATACGAAGATGACAATTACGTAGTTGAAGTTTTATCCATACTAAAAATGTTCTGCTCTCTTAACTCATTTACGTAGGATTGTATCATTCATTGGTTAAAAGAAAATAGAGATGGAGGAACCAATTGATAGGGCACACACTTCCGAAACTATATAGTATTTTTGATAACAGAACAGGTAATGTCAGCGCTTTTACAGGGCACACACTTCCGTAACTATATATTTTTTTTCGATAACAGGACAGGTAATATCAGCGCTTTTATAGGGCATTAATACGTTTTTTCCTACTCCTATCTCCTCTGCAGAAAAAAAGAACATGCTTTTTTAAGCACCGCTTTTCTTCTGTTTCAGTTTTAATTAGTCATATAAGTCAAGTTCAAACACTAATGAAATACAACTATAAATACGAATTTTAAAATAATCTATTCATCAACGTTTATTTGCGGGGAGCAAAGATTGCCCTGGCAACACCTTTGGTTTACAGACATCTGTAATCAAACATGTGGTGGAGCCAACAACACCTGCAAAAGATTTGATGGATTCTGTATTAACGGTTGTGATATTGGCTATCAAGGGAACACATGTGAGGCGCGTAAGTAAAGTGAAAGAAAACAAAAAAATCTATGAGAGGAAAAGCAACGCGTAGCAACGCGCAACTGATATGCACAAACAGCACTGTGATTGGAATCTGGAGAATCAGTGAATTGTACCACACTTTTTGTGTGAAATAAATTGTTTAATGTCTTGGTAATAAAAACAAATGTGTTAAGCCGATTCTTTCGTCTAGGTTTTGTATCAGTGGAGCCTAAAATTTTTCAAGTAAATAATAACTCAACTTTCCTGCATTCAAAACTTGATAATAATAATAATAATAATAATAATAATAATAATAATAATAATAATAATAATAATAATAATAATAATAATAATAATAATAATAATAATAATAATGATAATAATAACAATAATAATAATAATACAAAAAAACATAAATATCGATTAAAAAAATGATTAAGAATGTTATATATATATATATATATATATATATATATATATATATAAATGAGTTTGTTCTAGTTAGTTCAAAAAGTTTCTAAAAAATGTCATTTAAACTTAGTTCGGAGTAGTTTTTTGAAGGCCTTTCGGACCTGCCCTGCCCCCATCCCACCCCATACACACATACACACTAAAATAAAGAAAAAAATATTTGTGACTTCATAGCAATGCACGCCGGTTTTGAGTGCAAAAGTACTTCTTTACCTCATAGAGTTTTGTTAATCTTTGTTTGTTTCTTTCACAAGGCTGCAAACTAGTTTGAGGTGCAGATACCGACCCATGTTAATGTATCTAGCCTTAAAAAAAATAATATTTTAGAAAAGTTCTTGCAGTCCATAAACAAGAAAGCGTTGACTGCCAGGAGGCTTATGAAGGTCACCCTTTTAGCAAGCCACCCGCTAATGTCACTCATCATGTTTGCGGTTTGGAACAGGAGAAAGACAGGTCAAAACATTAAAACACAATATCAACGAAAAAAAATAATTGCTTTCATACTTGTGCAGACTTTTCGAAGTTAATATGGGCAACCACCAGACTTCCGTTTCTGGAAGTAACAGTCCAGCTCTGAACCAGTGTTAGATCATTACCACAGGAAAAACCATCAATCCACCTGAACACCAGACTTTTAGAAGTTAATATGGGCAACCACCATGTGTCCGTCGCTGGAAGTAACAGTCCAGCTCTGAATTAGTGTTAGATCAGTACCACACAAAAAAATCAACAATCCACCTGAGCACCAGACTTTTAGAAGTTAATATGGGAAATCACGATACGTCCGTTGCTGAAAGTAGCAGCTCAACTCTGAACTAGTGTTAGATCAGTGCCTCACAAGAAACCATCAAACCACCTGAACACCAGACTTTTAGAAGTTAATATTGGCAACCACCATACGTCCGTTGCTGGAAGTAGCAGTCCAGCTCTGAACTAGTGTTAGATCAGTACCACACGAAGACCATCAGTCCACCTGAACACAAGAATTTTGAAAGTTAATATAAGAAATAACGATACGTCCGTTGCTGGAAGTAGCGGGTCAACTCTGAACTAGTGTTAGATCAGTACCACACGAGAAACAATTAATCCACCTCAAAACCAGACTTTTAAAAGTTAATATGGGCAACCAACATACGTCCGTGGCTGAAAGTAACAGTCCAACTTTGAACTGGTGTTAGATCAGTACCACAAGTGAAACCATCAAAACACCTGAAAACCAGACTTTTAGAAGTTAATATGAGCAACACCCATACGTCCTCTGCTGGAAGTAGAAGTCCAAATCTGAACTAGTGTCAGATCAATACCACACGAGAAATCATCAATCCACCTGAACACCAGACTTTTAAAAGTTAATATTGGCAACCACCATACTTCCGTCGCTGAAAGTAACAGTCCAAATCTGAACTAGTGTTAGATCAGTACCACACGTGAAACCATCAATCCACCTGAACACTAGACTTTTAGAAGTTAATATGTGCAACCACAATATGTCCTTCGCTGGAAGTAACAGTCTAACTCTGAACTAGTGTTAGATCAGTACCACACGAGAAATAATCAATCCACCTAAACACCAGACTTTTAGAAGTTAATATGGGCAACCACCATATGTATGCGCGAAAAGTAGCAGTCCAACTCTGAACTAGAGTTAGATCAGTACCACAGGAGAAACCACCAATCCACCTAAAGACCAAACTTTTATAAGTTAATATATGCAACCACCATATGTCCGTCGCTGCAAGTAGCAGTCGAACTCTGAACTAGTGTCACATTAGTACCACACGAGAAACCATAAATCTACTTAAACACCAGAGTTTTATAAGTTATTATGTGCAACCACCATATGTCCTTCGCTGGATGTAGCAGTCCAACTCTGATTTAGTGTTAGATTAGTACCACACGAAAAACCATCAATCCACCTGAACACTACACTTTTAGAAGTTATTATATGCAACCACCATACGTCCGTCGCTGAAAGTAACAGTCCAAACCTGAACTAGTGTTAGATCAGTACCACATGAGAAACCATCAATGCATCTAAACACCAGACTTTTTGAATGTACTATGGGCAACCACCATACTCGCGTTTCTAAAAGAAGCTGTCCAACTTTGAACTAGTGTTAGATTAGTACCATACGAGAATCCATCAATCCACCTGAACACCAGAATTTTAGAAGTTATTATGCCACCATACGTCTGTTGCTGGAAGTAGCAGTCCAACTCCTAACTAGTGTTAGATCAATATCACATGAGTAAATATCAATCCACCTGAACACTAGACTTTTAAAAGTTAAAAAGGAAAAGCACCATACGTCCGTCGCTGGAAGTAACAGTCCAAATCTCAACTAGTGTTAGATCAGTACCACACGAGAAACCATCAATGCATCTGAACACAAGACTTTTAGAATGTACTATGGGCAACCACTAAACGCCCGTTTCTAGATGAAGCAGTCCAACTTTGGACTATTGTTAGATCAGTACTACACAAGAAACCATCAATCCACTTAAACACCAGACTTTTATAGGTTATTATGCACATCCACCACATGTCAGTCGCTGGAAGTAGCAGTCCAACTCTTAACTATTGTAAGATCAGTACCACACGAAAAACCATAAATCCACCTGAACACTAGACTTTTAAAAGTTTATATGGGCAACCAGCATATATCTGTGGCTGAAAGTATAAGTGAATCACTGACTGGTGTTAGATCAGTACCACACGAGAAACCATCAATGTACCTAAACACCAGACTTTTAGAAATTAATATGGGCAACCACAATACGTCCACTGCTGGAAGTAGCAGTCCAGCTCTGAACTAGGTTAGATCAGTACCACACGAAAACCATGAATCCACCTGAACGATAGACTTTTAAAAGTTAAAATGGAAAAGCACCATACCTCCGTCGCTGGAAGTAACAGTGCAATTCTTAACTAATGTTAGATCAGTCCCACACGGGAAACCATCAATGCATCTGACCACCAGACTTTTAAAAGTTAACATGGACAACCACCAGACGTCCGGCGTTAGAAGTGGCAGTCCAACTCTGAACTAGTGTTAGATTAGTACCAAACGAGAAACCATCAATGCACCTGAACAAAAGACTTTTATAAGTTAATATGTGACACCACAATATGTCCGTCGCTGTAAATTGCAATCTAATTCTGAAATAATGTTACATTAGTACCACACGAGAAACCATCAATCCACCTAAACACCAGACTTTTACAAGTTAATATCTGCAACCACCATGCGTCTGTATCTGGAAGTAGCAATCCAACTCTGAACTATGTTAGATCAGTACCACACGAGAAATCATCAATCCACCTAAAAACCAGACTTTTAGAAGTTAATATGGGAAAACCACGATTTGTCCGTGGCTGAAAGTAACAATCAAACTCTGACTTGTTTTAGATCAGTACCACACGAGAAACCATCAATCCACCTGAACACCAGACTTTTAGAAGTTAATATGGGTAACCACCATACGTTCGTTTCTAGAAGAAGCAGTCAAATTTGAACTAGTTTTATATAAGTACCACACGAGCAACGATCAATCCACCTCAACACCATACTTTTAGAAGTTAATATGGGAAACCACCATATGTCCGTGGCTGCAAATAACAGTCCTACTCTGAACTGGTGTTAGATCAGTACCACACGAGAAACCATCAATCCACCTGAACACCAGACGTTTAAAAGTTAATATGGGCAACCACCATACGTCCGTTGCTGGTAGTAGCAGTTAAACTCATAACTAGTGTTAGATCAATACCACACAAGAAACCATCAATCCACTTGACCAACAGACTTTTAAAAGTTAATATGGGCAACCACCATACGTCGGTTGCTGGAACTAACAGTCCAAAGCTGAACTAGTGTTAGATCAGTACCACACGAGAAACCATCAATCCACCTGAACACCAGACTTTTAGATGTTAATATGGGCAACCACCATATGTCCGTGGCTGCAAATAACAGTCCTACTCTAAACTGGTGTGAGATCAGTACCACACGAGAAACCATCAATCCACCTAAACACCAGACTTTTAGAAATTAATATGGTCAACCACAATACGTCCACTGCTGGAAGTAGCAGTCCAGCTCTGAACTAGGTTAGATCAGTACCACACGAGAAACCATGAATCCACCTGAACACTAGACTTTTAGAAGTTAAAATGGAAAAGCACCATACTTCCGTCACTGGAAGTAACAGTCCAAATCTGAACTAGTGTTAGATCAGTACCACACGGGAAACCATCAATGCATCTGAACACCAGACTTTTAGAAGTTACTATGGGGAACCACAATACGCCCGTTTCTAGATAAAGCAGTCCAACTTTGAACTAGTGATATATTAGTACCACATGAGAAACAATCAATCCACTTGAACACCAGACATTTAGAAGTTGATATCGGCAACCACCATCCGTCCGTGGCTAGAAGTAACAGTCCAAATCTGAACTAGTGTTAAATCAGTACCACACGAAAAACCATCAATCCACCTGAACACAAGACTTTTAGAAGTTACTTTGGGCAACCACCATACCCCCGTTTTTAGAAGAAGCAGTAAAACTTTTAACTATTTTTAGATTAGTACCACATGAGAAACTTTCAACCCACCTGAACACCAGACTTTTAGAAGTTGATATGGGCAACCACCATATGTTTGTCGCTGGAAGTAGCAGTGCACTCTGAACTCTGAACTAGTGTTAGATCAGTACCACACGAGAAACCATCACTTCACCTGAACACTATGCTTTTATAAGTTAATATGTGCAACCACCATATGTTTGTCGCTGGAAGTAGCAGTCCAACTCTGAACTAGTGTTAGATCAGTATTACACGAAAAACCATCAATACACATGAACCCCAGACTTTTAAAGGTTAATATGGGGAAAATCGATAAGTCCATTTCTGGAAGAAGCAGCTCAACTCTGAATTAGTTTTAGATCAGTACCACACGAGAAACGATCAATCCACCTGAATACCAGACTTTTAGATGTAAATATGGGCAACCACCATATGTCCGTAGCTGAAAATAACAGTCCTACTCTAAACTGGCGTTAAATCAGTACCACACGAGAAACCATCAATCCACCTGAACACCAGACTTTTAGAATTTAATATGGGCAACCACCATACGACCGCTGCTGGTAGTAGCAGTTAAACTCTTAACTAGTGTTAGATCAGTACCACACGAGAAACCATCAATCCACCTGAACACCAGTCTTGTAGAAGTTAATATGGGTAACAACCCTAAGCCCGTTTCTAGAAGCAGCAGTCCAACATTAAACTTATGTGAGATTAGTACCACATGAGAAACAATCAATCCACTTGAACACCAGACTTTTATAATTTAATATGTGAAACCACCATCCGTCCGGCGCTAGAAGTGGCAGTCCAACTCTGAACTAGTGTTAGATTGGTACCACACGAGAAACAATAAATCCATCTGAACACCAGATTTTTAGAAGTTAATATCGGCAACCATCATCCGTCCATCGCTAGAAGTAACAGTTCAAATCTGAACTAGTGTTAAATCAGTACCACACGAGAAACCATCAATCCACCTGAACACCAGACTTTTAGAAGTTACTTTGGGCAACCACCATACCCCCGTTTCTAGAAGAAGCAGTCCAATTTTGAACTATTTTTAGATTAGTACCACATGAGAAACCTTCAAAACACCTAAACACCAGACTTTTAGAAGTTAATATGGGCAACCACCACACGTCTGTTGCTGGAAGTAACAGTCCACTCTGAACTCTGAACTAGTGTTAGATCAGTATCACACGAATGCCATGAATCCACCTGAACACTAGACTTTTAGAAGTCAATATGGGCAACCACCATACGTCTGTTGCTGGAAGTAACAGTCCAACTCTGAACTAGTGTTAGATCAGTATCACACGAAAAACCATCAATCCACATGAACCCCAGACTTTTAGAAGTTAATATGGGGAAAAACGATACGTCCATTGCTGGAAAAAGCAGCTCACCTCTGAATTAGATTTAGATCAGTACAGCACGAGAAACGATCAATCTACCTGAACACCAGACTTTTAGATGTTAATATGGGCAACCACCATATGTCCGTGGCTGCAAATAACAGTCCTACTCTAAACTGGTGTTAGATCAGTACCACACGAGGAACCATCAATCCACCTGAACACCAGACTTTTATAAGTTAATATGTGCAACCACCATACGTCCGGCGCTAGAAATGGCAGTCCAACTCAGAACTAGTGGTAGATCAGTACCACACGAGAAACCATCAATCCACCTGAACACCAGACTTTTAGAAGTTAATATGGGCAACCACCATGCGTCCGTCGCTGGAAGTAACAGTCCAAATCTGAAGTAGTGTTAGATTAGTACCACACGAGAAACCATCAATGCATCTGACCACCAGACTTTTAGAAGTTACTATGTGCAACCACCATACGCCCGTTTCTAGAAGAAGCAGTCCAACTTTGAACTATTGTTAGATTAGTACCTCAGAGAAACCATCAAACCACCTGTACACCAGAGTTTAAGAAGTTATTATGCGCAACCACCATACGTCTGTTGATGGAAATAGCAGTCCAATTCTGAACTAGTGTTAGAATAATACCACACGAGTAACAATCGATCCACCTGAACACTAGACTTTTACAAGTTACTATAGGCAACCACCGTACGTCTGTTGCTAGAAGTAACAGTCCAACTCGGAACTAGTATTAGATCAGTACCACACGAGAAACCATCAATACACCTGAACACCAGATTTTAGAATTTAATATGGGCAACCACCATACGACCGCTGCTCTTAACTAGTGTTAAATCAGTACCACACGAGAAACCATCAATCCACCTGAACACCAGACTTATAGAAGTTTATATGGGTAACCACCATAAGCCCGTTTCTAGAAGCAGAAGTCCAACATTAAACTTATGTTAGATTAGTACCACATGCGAAACCATCAATCCACTTGAACACCAGACTTTTATAAGTTAATATGTGCAACCACCATACGTCCGGCGCTAGAATTGGCAGTCCAAATCTGAACTGGTGTTAGATCGGTACCACACAAGAAACCATCAATCCACTTGAACACCAGACTTTTAGAAGTTAATATGGGCAACCACTATACGTCCGTCGCTAGAAATAACAGTATCAATCTGAACTAGTGTTAGATCAGTACCACACCAGAAACCATAAATGCATCTGACCAGCAGACTTTTAGAAGTTAATATGGTAAAAAACGATACGTCCATTGCTTGAAGTAGCAGCTCAACCTTGAATTAGGTTTAGATCAGTACCACACGAGAAACGATAAATCTACCTGAATACCAGACTTTAAGTTGTTAATAAGAGCAACCACGATATCTCCGTGGCTGCAAATAACAGTCCTATTCTGAACTGGTGTTGGATCAGTACCACACGAGAAACCATCAATCCATCTGAACACCAGACTTTTAGATGTTAATATGGGCAACCACCATATGTCCGTTGCTGCAAATAACACTCCTACTCTAAACTGGTGTTATATCAGTACCACACGAGAAACCATCAATCCACCTGAACACCAGACTTTTAGAATTTAATATGAGCAATCACCATACGACCGCTGCTGGGAGTAGCAGTTAAACTCTTAACTAGTGTTAGATCAGTACCACACGAGAAACTCTCAATCCACCTGAACACCAGATTTGTAGAAGTTTATATGGGTAACCACCATAAGCCCGTTTCTAGAAGCAGCAGTCCAACATTAAACTTATGTTAGATTAGTACCACATGCGAAACCATCAATCCACTTGAACATCAGACTTTTATAAGTTAATATGGCAACCAACATACGTCAGTCGCTGGAAGTAACAGTCAAAATCTGAAGTAGTGTTTGATGAGTACCACACGAGAAACCATCAATGCATCTGACCTCCAGACTTTTAGAAGTTACTATGGGCAACCACCATACGCCCGTTTCTAGAAGTAGCAGTCCAACATTGAACTATTGTTAGATTAGTACCTCACGAGAAAACATCAATGCATCTGACCACCAGACTTTTAGAAGTTACTATGTGCAACCACCTTACGCCCGTTTCTAGAAGAAGCAGTCCAACTTTGAACTATTGTTAGATTAGTACCTCACGAGAAACCATCAAACCACCTGTACACCAGACTTTAAAAATTTAATATGCACAACCACCATACGTCTGTTGATGGAACCAGCAGTCTAGTTCTGATCCAGTGTTAGAATAATACCACACGAGTAACAATCAATCCACCTGAACACTAGACTTTTACAAGTTACTATAGGCAACCACCGTACGTCTGTTGCTAGAAGTAACAGTCCAACTCGGAACTAGTATTAGATCAGTACCACACGAGAAACCATCAATCCACCTGAACACCAGACTTTTAGACGTTAATATGGGCAACCAACATAAGTCCGCAACTCTAAGTAGCAGTCCAACTCTTAACTAGTGTTAGATCAGTACCTCACGAGAAACCATTAAACCACATGTACACCAGACTTTTACAAGTTACTATGGGCAACCACCGTAAGTCTGTTGCTGGGAGTAACAGTCCAACACTGAACTAGTGTTAGATCAGTACCACACGAGAAACCATCAATCCACCTGAAGACTATACTTGTAAAACTTAATATGTCCAACCACCATATGTTTGTCGCTGGAAGTAGCAGTCCAACTCTGAACTAGTGTTAGATCAGTACCTCACGAGAAACCATTAAACCACCTGTACACCAAACTTTTACAAGTTACTATGGGCAACCACCGTAATTCTGTTGCTGGAAGTAACAGTCCAACACTGAACTAGTGTTAGATCAGTACCACAAGAGAAACCATCAATCCACCTGAAGACTATACTTTTAAAACTTAATATGTCCAACCACCATATGTTTGTCGCTGGAAGTAGCAGTCCAACTCTGAACTAGTGTTAGATCAGTACCTCACGAGAAACCATAAAACCACCTGAACACCAGATTTTTGGAAGTTAATATGGCCAACCACCATACGTCCGCTGCTGGAAGTAGCAGTCCAATTCTTAACTAGTGTTAGATCAGTACCTCACGAGAAACCATCAATCCACCTGAACACCAGACTTGTAGAAGTTCATATGAGCAACCACCATACGTCCGACGCTGGAAATGGCAGTCCTACTCTGAACTAGTGTTAGATCAGTACCACACGAAAAACCATCAATCCACCTGAACACCAGACTTTTAGAAGTTTATATGGGTAACCACCATACGCCCGTTTCTAGAAGCAGCAGTCCAACATTCAACTTATGTTAAATTAGTACCACATGCGAAACCATCAATCCACTTGAACATCAGACTTTTATAAGTTAATATGTGCAACCACCATACGTCCGGCGCTAGAAGTGGCAGTCCAACTCTGAACTAGTGTTAGATCGGTACCACACGAGAAACCATCAATCCACCTGAACACCAGACTTTTAGAAGTTAATATGGGCAACCACCATACGTCCGTTGCTGGAAGTAACAGTCCAAATCTGAAGTAGTGTTCGATCAGTACCACACGAGAAACCATCAATGCATCTGACCACCAGACTTTTAGAAGTTACTATAGGCAACCACCATACGCCCGTTTCTAGAAGAAGCAGTCCAACTTTGAACTATTGTTAGATCAGTACCTCACGAGAAACCATCAAACCACCTGTACACCAGACTTTAAGAAGTTAATATGCGCAACCACCATATGTCTGTTGATGGAACTAGCAGTCCAATTCTGAACTAGTGTTAGATTAATACCACACGAGTAACAATCAATCCACCTGAACACTCACCTCAGTACCACACGAGTAACAATCAATTCACCTGAACACTAGACTTTTACAAATTACTATAGGCAACTACCGTACGTCTGTTGCTAGAAGTAACAGTCCAACTCGGAACTAGCATTAGATCAGTACCACACGAGAACCCATCAATCCACCTGAACACCAGACTTTTAGAAGTTAATATGTGCAACCACCATATGTTCGTCGCTGGAAGTAGCAGTCTAACTTTGAAATAGTGTTACATCAGTACCACATGACAAAATATCAAAATACCTGAATACCAGACTTTTAGACGTTAATATGGGCAACCACCGTAATTCTGTTGCTGGAAGTAACAGTCCAACACTGAACTAGTTTTAGATCAGTACCACACGAGAAACCATCAATACACCTGTACACATGATTTTTACTAACTTAATATGTGCAACCACCGTATATTCTGTCGCTGGAAGTAGCAGTCCAACACTGAACTAGTGTTAGATCAGTACCATCACGAGAAACCATCAATCCACCTGAACATCAGGTTTTTATAACTTAATATGTGCAACCACCATATGTTTGTCGCTGGAAGTAACAGTCCAACTCGGAACTAGTATTAGATCAGTACCACACGAGAAACCGTCAATCCACCTGAACACCAGACTTTTAAAATTTAATATGGGCAACCACCATACGTCCGTTGCTGGAACTAACAGTTCAACTCTTAACTAGTGTTAGAATAATACCATACGAGTAACCAGCAATCTACATGAACACTAGACTTTTATAAGTTAAAATGTGCAACCACTATATGTCCGTCGCTAAAAGTAGCTGTCCAACTGTGAACTAGTGTTAGATCAATACTACACGAGAAACCATTATACCACCTGAACCCCAGACTTTTAGAAGTTAATATGGGAAAAAACGATACGTCCATTGCTGGAAGTAGCAGCTCAACTCTGAATTAGTTTTAGATCAGTAAAACACGAGAAACGATCAATCCACCTGAACACCAGACTTTTAGATGTTAATATGGGCAACCACCATATGTCCGTGGCTGCAAATAACAGTCCTACTCTAAACTGGTGTTAGATCAGTACCACACGAGAAACCATCAATCCACCTGAACACCAGACTTTTAGAATTTAATATGGGCAACCACCATACGACCGCTGCTGGTAGTAGCAGTTAAACTCTTAAATAGTGTTAGATCAGTACCACACGAGAAACCATCAATTCACCTGAACACCAGACTTGTAGAAGTTAATATGAGCAACCACCATACGTCCGGCGCTGGAAATGGCAGTCCAACTCTGAACTAGTGTTAGATCAGTACCACACGAAAAACCATCAATCCACCTGAACACCAGACTTTTAGAAGTTAATAAGGTCAACCACCATACGTCCGTCGCTGGAAGTAACAGTCCAAACCTGAACTAGTGTTAGATCAGTACTACACGAGAAACCATCAATCCACCTGAACACTATACCTTTATAACTTAATATGTGCAACCACCATATGTTTGTCGCTGGAAGAAGCAGTCCAACTCTGAACTAGTGTTAGATCAATATCACACGAAAAACCATCATTCAACCTGAACACCAGACTTTTAAAAGTTAATATGGGCAACCACCATACGTCCGTCGCTGGAAGTAACAGTCCAAATCTTAACTAGTGTTAGATCAGTACCACACGAGAAACCATCAATGCATCTGACCACCAGACTTTTAGAAGTTACTATGGGCAACCACCATTTGCCCGTTTCTAGGAGAAGCAGTCCAACTTTGAACTATTGTTAGATTAGTACCACATGAGAAAACTTCAATCCACCTGAACACCAGACTTTTATAAGTTAATATGTGCAACCACCATATGTTCGTCGTTGGAAGTAACAATTGAACTCTGAAATAGTGTTACATCAGTACCACATGACAAACCATCAAACCACCTGAATACCAGACTTTTAGAAGTTAATATGGGCAACCAATATAAGTCCGCAACTCTAAGTAGCAGTCCAACTCTTAACTAGTGTTAGATCAGTACCTCACGAGAAACCATCAAACCACCTGTACACCAGACTTGTAGAAGTTAATATGGGCAACCACCCTACGTCTGTCACTGGAAGTAGCAGTCCAACTGGAACTAATTTTAGGTCAGTACCACACGACAAACCATCAATTTACATGAACACCAGACTTTTATAAGTTAATATGTGCAACCACAATATGTCCGTCGCTTGAAGTAGCAGTCCAACTCTATACTAGTGTTTGATCAGTACCACACTAGAAACCATCAATCCACTAAAACACCAGATTTTATAAGTTAATATGTGCAACCACCATATGTCCGTCGCTGGAAGTAGCAGTCCAACTCTGAATTAGTGTGAGATCAGTACCACGCGAGAAACCATCAATCCACTAAAACACCAGATTTTATAAGTTAATATGTGCAACCACCATATGTCCGTCGCTGGAAGTAGCAGTCAATCTCTGAATTAGTGTTAGATCAGTACCACACGAGAAACCATCAATCCACTTAAACACCAGATTTTATAAGTTAATATGTGCAACCACCATATGTCCGTCGCTGGAAGTAGCAGTCCATCTCTGAATTAGTGTTAGATCAGTACCACACGCGAAAACACCATTACAGCTCAAGACCAGACTCCAGCACGAGTTCGCTATCTTGTCGTCCAACCAGGGACATTGCTTCTTTCAACATCTTTTTCATAGGGGAATAATCTGTGAAATGCATTCCTCAGTCACATATATTTATAGTTTTTTTGTCTTTTACATTTGACACACTTTATATATTACAAATTTGTTATAATTAAAAAAAAAATAATGAAACGGGTCCTTATTAAAAAAAGAAAAAAAAATCAAATTATATAGACATATTTTAAGAACATAAAATATGTATATATATATATATATATATATATATATATATATATATATATATATATATATATATATATTTATATACATATTATGTGTGTGTATATAAACTTAATTACGTTTATGTTGGTTTTTTTTTTTCACAAACTTTAATGCATTTATGCATAATGCTAAACAACAACATTGTTTAATTCATTTGCAATGATATAGTACCAGAGTTGTTAAGTGTCTGATGAGTGATTGATTTTGCTGAAAAATCATCGGCAGAAGGTCATGTTTCTTCCTACCGATCATACCACTCTCAATTTGACTTAGACTAATTCTTCAGTCAGTTTACGGTTGAGGCCCGAGCCTCTAAAATCAAAAGACAATGATACATTTTTTTCCCACACACGCGGCGGCTCTAAGTAAACTGTTTCAGAGTTAAACGCCCAGAAAACCTTTATTCCTTTTTTTATAGATCTGCTCTTGATAACATATTTCGAATAAACCTAACCAATTGTTTGGCCATGCATTACAATATTTACTTTTTTTTTCTTTTTTTAAAGAACTCTCGGAGAAGACATAAGGTTGACCCGCCTACTAAACCAATTCAGTACAAAAGGCAGCTCGCACAATATAATTTTCAATAATCTGGGCTTATGAGATGTTCGACTGAAACATCATTTAGCTTTAAAGCAGTTGTGTGAAGTTAATAGTCACTTTTTCCTGTTGCTACTATAATTATATCATAAATCTATACATACAACTTTAGTCTTTCTCTCACTTTAATCTAATTGTGCTTGTTTCTGTCTTTCACACTATTTCTATATCCACCTCTTTTGGTCTATGTCCATTTCTTATGCCAACTTGAAATTATATATATATATATATATATATATATATATATATATATATATATATATATAAATATGATATCATTCTAACTTACACAAGAACCGCAACAAAAAGAAAGCAAGCAGCCAAAACAAGTACAGATAAAGCAATGACTGGTTTTATATGCCTTTTTGAAAGAATTGACCCATATTGCGTTTTCTTAGATACTGCTATGGAATTTAAAATAGAAAAAAAAGTGCTCCAACTATAATTAAATTTGCTTTTAGTTTATTAATTCGAAGAATTGTAAAACAGTTATAGCAACTTGTTTTAAAACTTTTGTTCTTCCTATTTTTCTTCTTGTTCTTCTTCTTCTTCTTCTTCTTCTTCTTCTTCTTCTTCTTCTTCTTCTTCTTCTTCTTCTTCTTCTTCTTCTTCTTCTTCTTCTTCTTCTTCTTCTTCTTCTTCTTCTTCTTCTTCTTCCTCTTCTTCCTCTTCTTCTTCTTCTTCTTCTTCTTCTTCTTCTTCTTCTTCTTCTTCTTCTTCTTCTTCTTCTTCTTCTTCTTCTTCTTCTTCTTCTTCTTCTTCTTCTTCTTCTTCTTCTTCTTCTTCTTCTTCTTCTTCTTCTTCTTCTTCTTCTTCTTCTTCTTCTTCTTGTTCTTCTTCTTCTTCTTCTTCTTCTTCTTCTTCTTCTTCTTCTTCTTCTTCTTCTTCTTCTTCTTCTTCTTCTTGTTCTTGTTCTTGTTCTTGTTCTTGTTCTTGTTCTTGTTCTTGTTCTTCTTGTTCTTGTTCTTCTTCTTCTTCATCTTCTTGTTCTTGTTCTTGTTTTTGTTCTTGTTCTTGTTCTTGTTCTTCTTCTTCTTTTTCTTCTTCTTCTTCTTCTTCTTCTTCTTCTTCTTCTTCTTCTTCTTCTTCTTCTTCTTCTTCTTCTTCTTCTTCTTCTTCTTCTTCTTCTTCTTCTTCTTCTTCTTCTTATTATTATTATTATTATTATTATTATTATTATTATTATTATTATTATTATTATTATTATTATTATTATTATTATTATCATTATCGTAGTGTTTGTTGTTGATGTTGTTGTTATTATTATTGCTAACTTTGCTATTATATTTGTTTAAAACTGTTCGGTTGAACTAACTCCTAAGTTTTTCTGTATAAGAATTGATTTAAGTGTTAATAAATTTGCTATTGTTTTGTTGTGATTATAATTAATGTTTTTCTATAGGACATCGTTTCCAATGACTTAATTGACTCTTTGAAATGGATTTTTAAAGAATTGTAATTTTTCTTTCTATCAACGAGGTTATTTTTTCATTATGTCACAAAAAGCATTATGCATCTTTTACGCTTGTAACAGATTTTGATGGAGATGGTGATCTGTTAGGCTCTGTTTGTCTAGGGGTATTAAAATATTTTCACAGCCAATCACACGACTCGTCCGTCGAAAAAAGTCTGAAGTCCGCAAGTAAAATTTGCAAACTCTTTAATCCAACACAAGAGCTAGACTGTACAATATCTGTAGGTTGACTCATTAATCATTCACTGTAGACTTGATGTTGAATCACTGTAGACTCGATGTTGTTGACTCACTATGAACTCTATGATGTTGACTGGCTAAATATAATTTGGATTCTTATTTATACAAAATCTCGTCGAATCATCTAGAAAAGAAATTTACATAAATCATAAGAGAACATTTTCCTTACACGTCATTAGCAATTAGCAACCAATCAAAACAAAGGTAAACAAGGGGTGACGAGATCATTACTATGCTAGAACTAAGTCGGAGATTCGAGAAGAATCTTGACCATACAAGTGCGGGCCGTGTTCAATAAACAAAACTAGGTTCTTAGGCTTGAAATACAAACATTATGCAACCAATTAAGATAATGTACATAGATCTAGCCGATCCGCTACCCAAAAGTTACGCACCAAAAAAGGGTGAGGAAATGAAAAGATCAACTTATAGTACAATGCGTTACAACGCTTAACATAAAAAGATGTAAGTAGGTAATAACAAGGCTTATTTCCACTATTATTAAAGTATTCTTCGAGTATAGAAACTAGAGATGCCTGCGCTTACGTGCATCAGAGCCCCCTACGTCCCGGGTAAGCGAGGCTATACATAGTACAGAGGGGCGCAGCGGCTAGTGGGCTCTCTCTACAAATCTATATCTTCTCTGTAAAAGCGGTTTAACATATTAAAACTCTTTTTCTTTCCGAGTGCATATTGATGGGACCATCTCTCTTTCAGAGTGTGTATTTAATATAAAACGCACTGCACCGAATTCATTTCTAACCGACTTCCATAACGTTTTCCGAAAGTAACAGTTTACGTGTAACATCAGTTTACACTTGGAGATCTATTCAACAATAATCTTGCACCAACACTCGGTAACAAAGAGACTGAGACGAACGTGATTTTTTGGAGTGAAGCGGTGAAGCAGGCCAGTGGCAATGGACAAGATTTGTCTTACTATCGCTCTTTGTTTTTTTCTTTGCTGCCACGGTAAGAGCAAACACAACTTGATTTCCTTTAGGTTCTTTTAATTCTTTCTTGAGATAGTTCTCCATGTTTTTTCTTCAACCAATTGTGGTTTATTGTACAAACTTCCAACTCAAAGAATTTTTTGTGTTTTAAGCATTACTTTTGTATTTACAAATCTTTGTTTTAGCATCCCATAAATGGGACGCTAGCGGTTCCAATTTCAGATGTTTCTGAGCGTCACCTTTATTGACTGTTTGCACGGAAAGAGTTATGGTGTTTTGGTTTTTACTGCAAACATATAATACATAATTAAGATATATATGCTGAATTTTTTTAAAAGACCACATACAGAATTATAAAACGAAATACCTCAAGAAAATTAGTATTGAAAAGGCTCAAAGTAACTGTATAAATCTTCTTTGATTTATTTTCTTTTGTAGTAGACAAATTGCAAATGGATAGCAGATTTTGAAAATTAGAAATGAAATTTATGCAGGCCTAATTTGGATATTAATTGTCAGGGTTCATTGACAAAGATTTTTTTTATCTGAAACATGCCAATTCCAATTCCTTCTAAAATACAATTTGTTTGACAGAGAAAATAAACATAACAATAAGCTAAAACCTATTTTAGGAGAAAGATTATTATTTGAATAAGATACCCTTTACTTTCACTTTGGATGCAAAAAAGCCCGGTAGTGAATTGAATGTTTGCGAACATTTGACATGCACTGGGCCATTACACTTGAACAAATCAGCATAGAATTTTTGTCACACAACCCGCATCTGCTTTGCGTGGGACTTGTGACCAAATGGTGATTTACACCATCAGTTCTTACCTCGGTGGGAACTCCCCTCTTGATAGATTACACTGTACCAGAGATCGGCAATCTCGGTGCCCGATCTTGTTTATGCCTCATAAAGTTCTCTTTTACAATGTCCCGTTTGAAAGCCAGCTGATCCAAAGGTCTTGAGTTGCGTTCAGCTGACTTTAAACAGGAAAGTTAAAGTTCTGTGCAGATGCATCCAAATAAAAAGCAAACAATGGTCAAATCCCTACAGTTATGTTGCGCATTTTGATCATATTGGGCTGATCGATTTGTACATGATGCTTGTCTCTGGCTGATCACCGCTTTGCTTTTATGAGAGTTTGAATCACGTATTTATTTGATGCTAGAGTGACCACGGCATCAGTGGTTTAGATGTAACTATCAGCATTCGCAATTGAGTCATCATCTTCACCTATTTGATTAACTTCATCTAGTGTTATAAGCCTCAGAAATAAAATGACAACATACTTTTTGAAAACTAATATTCCATAATTTAATTAGAGTTAGTCATAATATAAGTATTTGCACTCTTCATTTTACGCCTTTATGTTTTTAGGGCTCCAAATTCAGGACCGCATCTTCTCACCCCCTCTCACTGCTAGATAGGTCGCACATGCCAGGCTTTCTCATAGAAAAATCGTTAAAAAATTTTTTTTTTTATAATTTATAGCTGTTACAATAGCATTTCAGTACACATATGCCACTGTATTTGAAAAATAAATGTTTTTTTTTTTCAAGGATAAAAATCTACTTACCTTTAGGTCCATGCTGTTTTGCTACACTAGTGGAAGACGCATACTGAAAACAGTAAAAATACTTGTTTTTGTTTTTTTTTTAGTAAAAACCGAACTTTTCCTAAATAAATTAAAGTTTAGATCTATCAGCTAAGGGTAGAAAAATGAACTGCCTGTGTACGAAAACGATTAATAATTTACAGACCAAATTTTAATACGTAACGTAAATGGGACTCTAGCATGAAATAGATTAAGATCATTTCTCTTTTTACTTTTTTTAAACAGTTTCATAGAAAATACTCTTTTATTGCACAGGCCTATTAATCTAGCTCAATGCTAATATTTATATGGATGTATACTGGAATTACAAAAACATTCTTTCGCAGACATTTTTTTGTACAGTGTCAGTAAATAGCAAGAACTACAAATTTCTTTTACTCTAAAATAAAAAAAAAAGTTTTTTTTAAATATATAAATGAGATTTTCTCTTTCTGTGTGTCCGAAACAATAAGAATCGTGCTATTTTTTCCTAACACGTAATTTCTATCAGTTGTTGTGTACGTTGTCATCTTTTCATTTAACCTTACACTTTGATAATGTTGGTCGATAAATTCATGCTTTGTTCCGTTTACTATACCATTTTCTAAATTTCTTTCTTTGAGACATTCTATTGCTAATAATATTCTCTAGTTTGCACTTTTCTCTCTCTCTTTCTCTATCTATTTATCTCCCTCTATCTGTCTGTCTATCTGTCTATATCTATCTATCTATCTATCTATCTATCTATCTATCTCTCTCATTCTTTAACCTCAGGTCTAGAGCTGAACCTGGACAATCCTGGACTACCCACAGCTCAGACAAGCTGTGGCGTCCTCACTTGTGAAGAGCAGATCGTCGACATCAACACCTCCAGTGACGCAATAGGTCTCTTTAGCAGCATCGCCTCATTAAAAATTTTCAAAATAAACAGAAATGATAGCATTGGCGAACGTAGCATTCTCTTGGGCTCCGTTTCTACTGAAACTCCAAATGTGACCCTGGTGACAAACGACGCAAAGATTTTTGGTGTTCTGGATGATAAGCAAGCCAAAATACAAGTGGAGCTGTTTAAACCTGACGACTGTCAATCCGAGTACTCGTGTCAAACTTTGGGAGTTGATTCTCAAGGGGAAATGTTGTCGAGCATTATCAAACACAAACAGCATGGACAGCAAACGAGATCTCCAGTGGACAGAGATAGGCGGATAAAAGATAGACTAGAACAGCTTGAGAGAAGTGTTAATGATGTGACTAAATCCTTTAATAATTTTGTTCTCCAGTACCGTAGAAATAATAAGCTTACTTCTCTTCAAAAGAAAAATGAGGAGTTGGAGAGAGCACAGAGATTCCGAACCCAAAATTCTTTATTAATTGAAGAGATTTCGGGAAAAATGGATGAGATTGGATCGGACCTACAAAACAACCTGCTGAATAGTTTCTTGTCTACTGTACGTGAAGGACAAGATTCTGTCTCCGACGCCCCTCAAGGCTGTAGAGAGTTTGACAAAGTTTTGGCTACCACGAGTACAACTCGTCTGGAGTCGATGAACAGAGAACTTAATCAAATCATAGATGCCGCTCAAAATAACCAGCTCGCCTTAACAAAACAGATCAAGTCTCTAAATGAGTCGATTGGTTCACTCCATCCTTTGGACATGAAGCCTCCTTTAGAATACAATATCTCTGGCTTGAAAGATATCGTCTCTGAAATCAAAGTAAATGCCGCCAATGATTTTCAATCCATTGTAATGGACATATTCAGATCCACAGTTTGCGAGAAAGGAATGGTTCCTTTTTTCTCACAGGGTTCCTTCCCTTACCCTGTAATCTATCCAAGCCGACACAGCAAATTCCAGTTCCCCTACCTGTGTGACCCAGTTACAGATGCTGGAGGTTGGATTATTATCCAGCGTCGATCCACGGGAAAAATAGACTTCCATCGCAACTGGGTCGACTACAGAACTGGTTTCGGTTACTTTGACGACGATTTCTGGCTCGGCAACGACAATATTCACGCAATCACCCGGACCGGAACATATGAACTGAGGGTAGACCTTCGCTACAAAGGAAAATCAGCCTTTGCGCGTTACAGCCATTTCTCTGTCTCTGACGAATTGAGTAAATTCACACTACGCGTGGGAAAGTATTCTGGGACGGCAGGGAATTCCCTGGCCTATCACAACAATTGTGCGTTCACCACAATCGACAGAGACAATGATCGAGCGAGTTTTAACTGTGCACACTGGGAAAAGGGTGGCTGGTGGTTTGATGACTGTGACAGAGCTAACCTTAATGGCAACTGGGGGGGTCAAGACAATAGTGGAATGGAATGGGATGGTTTCATCAGCACTTTGCGCTCTGTAGATTTCTCAGAGATGAAGATTAGAAATGTTGGATAGGAGAGATTCAAGCTATGTCGTTTTACTTTTTCAGCGAAGATATATATATATATATATATATATATATATATATATATATATATATTTATGTATGTATGTATACAAGTATGACGCCCCGTTGAACTGAGCAGGTGCTGAAGAAAACTACATTGAAGAAATGCAAAAATCACAAAAATAAAAGATTATTATCCTTCAAAGCAGCGGCATCCAAAAAAAAGCAAATTTTACAACAGTATCGGATATATCTCTTCCAAAGAATCTTATAGTACAGTTTTAAAATATATAGAACCTTGAAACATGGGAATTCTTCTCATGTCTCAACGTAAAAAAATATTTTAATGAAGAAGATCTCTCAAGCAAAGGAGTAAATCTAACTTTGGGTGCAAATTTTGCTTATGCTTATAATTAATTGACATTTAGAAGTCTGATCACAATCTGTATAACTCATACAAGACAAATTAAGAAGGTCAAGTTAATAAAATGGTTTAATATGAAAGCTTCTCTTCTTCTTTGTTAACATTTAGTGGATCTGGCCGATATATTGTATAATGAACACGACAGTAGTTCAGAATGCTCGGAATAAAAGAAGATGTGGTGTTAATTTTCGCAACCCTAGCTACGGCTAAAAACGTGACAATGTTTCAAAGACAATTTTCTCCTTAACGCTGGAGAAAGTCATTTCAAGTTGTTCACTCAATTAAAATAAAAAAAATATGTTTGTATATATTCTAATCTTTAAAAATTACAATAATTTGTTCTAAAACCCAACCGCTTTGAAAAACGTAAACAGCCGAGAGCAGTCTTTCAAATGTTATAAATGTTCATCATAACAAATTGTGAAAATAAAAGAAATTGATGTTTTTATTACAATAAACATAAAGTGAACTGTCAATTGCTTTTTCTATTTTTTTCCTCTAAAACCAAAACAGTAGGACACTGGTCACGACAGTAAACTTCATCACTGCACTTTGTGTAGTTTTGTAAGAGAGAGCGGAAAAATAAAAGTTGCCTTTTAAAATATAGATACTTTTTTTGAGCTTTTCTTTATAAATACGAGTATTTAACCATTGTCCCAATTTCGTCGTGGAAATATTTCCTTCAAACGCTTATTTTTTTTTTTTTATCTACCGCTGATTTTCTATTTTCGTTGGGATTTTTATTATTTTTAATCGGTACATTATTATTTAATCATATTCGATTTAAATTTTAAGTTATACCACTACGATTTTCTTTGCTCTTAAATACCTTCTAAATGAGAATTGGTAAATTTGAATTATATCTACTTTCTTTTCTTCTAACGTTATCTGTAGAATGATTCAACTAATAAAATTTGAATCACAAATAAACCAAATTCCTAGATTTCTGTTTATTATATTGTTTGGATGAGTGAAAATGCTGTTGTATTGATTTCTGGTGGTGGATTTAATGTCTCTACTATAGTTTGTAATGATGTGTAAGGTCTAAATTTTCATGACCGTTCAGAGGCACTGTGCTAAAGCAACACTTAGTTGCGCTGCCGAGCCCCAAGCGAGAGGTTTACGTTACATTGGTTCACCGCTCGTTAATCGTGTCTGAATAGAAAAACCAACAACCCCCTGTACTAGCATTTCAAACAGCGGTAACTATGTTTCTTGTTTGATCATTTATATGCGTTTCTTTCAGAGGTATAGTTCCCGATTAGTCATTCAATTTTTTTCCTTTTATTTTAGTTTTAGAAAATCAGAGCGCTCGATTAGTTCGAAACTTCACCCATATTATAAAGAAGTAGTGATCGTATCAAATAGAATTTGTTTAATTATTTTTCTTTCTTGCGATCCTTGTTTGTTTTTAGGGTTTTTTAAGCTTACCACTTTCTAGCTAAAAATATAAAGTTTATACAAAATGGAAAAATTATTCAATTTTTTTAATTCTTTTTTTTTGTAGGTAATGAAGCACTTTATTGTCATATCTAATACTTAAAAAATCCTGGCTGCTGAGAGAAAAAATGAAATTCAGAACTAAAATATTAACAAGTAAACTATGAGTGACCCAATTAAGGTCCGCTCTTGTGTGTGACGGGTACACTGAATGCCATAGAGTGGATGTGCAAAAACGTGTTTTTTTCTGCAATGGTGGCAAAATAACAAAAACTGTTGGTTGTTCTCTTACCCTTTTTTACATATTTCTTAAACAAATGACAACACAATAGTTAACAGTGGGTTTCTCTTTACTTGTAACATCTCAAGGTGCAGGGCTCGTTCAGGTAATGATGATCATTTCATAGCAATAATTTCATACAATGTAGACTTTCTTGTTTTATGCACTCAAAGTGATCACTGATACCGTGAATGAAAGTAGCCTACCTCATAATATATGTTTCAGATACAAATCAAACTTCTGGCAGAAGTGACCTATCTAAATCTAAATTGAAACTATGTTAAGCTTTATGGGCTTATTTATATTGATTGAAACTCTTATTTTTACTTTGTTTTTACCGCTTCCACCTAAGGCCAAAAAACTGTCTCACTTGTTGTTTTTTTTTTGCTAAACTTGTCTGAAATTCAAACCTAACATATCAAAAACGCTTTCCTTTTAAGACGTCAAGTTTTTTTATTGTAATCATGATCAATTACACTCTGTACGACTTACGACCTTTTGCAACAATAAAAGTGCTTTTTTAATAGAGTCGTAACCCTTCTTACGACCACACTTTCTAGATTTTTGTGTATTGCACAGAGTAGTAACGAGACTTACGACTTTATGCAAACGAACAGTCTTAACGACTACGCCAGAAGGTTTTTTTATTATTTAAACTAGAACTTTAATACAAGAAAGCATCAAAAACAGAAATATTGAACTACAACACTTATCATTGTTACAGCCGAAAAATCTTACAAGTTCAGGGTCTTTCGCTACATTTCGTCAATAGAAAAAGGTATAAGAAAAAAAGGCAGTAGATTGCAATAACCACATCGTTCGTCTGTAAAACAATTCTATCTACCTTACTTTTTTGTAAAGTTATAAGGCACAATTAAATCATTAAATGTGTAGAGGAAAATACAATAATGTAGAGACTGATAGAAGGAATGAAAAGAGATCAAAAGATTATCACAAAGAGTTTTTAAATCATTTAGTTTGTCTTTGTCGATTTCAGATAAGAATCGCGAACGGGTTTCAAATGGATTTCACTAGGCTCTGGCAAAGTTATTTTTTGCGCCTTTTTGAATTAAAATCTAAATTAGCCCAGTCATTTTCATCATAGCTGTTTGACATATTTATAATATTGGGTGTTTCTCATTCTGATATCTTCCACGCAAATACCACAACCACGGGGCAATAGATTAGTTTCTGTTTTGCCCGCCGCAGGCATCTAAATATAGGGAGATTGAAGTTTCTCCTGTTTCAGCTTTTCCCTTTATAAATTCAATGAACACGAGCATACTTCATTCGAGCCTCGCTTGGCGATGCGCTCGTTCCATGTGTTGTTAACTCCCAAATCTTTTCCATAATCAAATATTGTCAGGTTGTACGTATTTCATTTTCGTCGGTGATAAAAGCCTTTGGAGTGACCTTTAGGAGTAATTAATACATCTTAAAGGTCAAACACAGCAGCAGGAAAAGAGGAATCGTGTTTAGCTCTCATTTTATCATTTTCCTTTTATTGCCTCACTTGAAACTTCATTCTGTGATGCTTCTCATACTCTATTTTCATCTCTTCTTTGTTTGGATCTTACATCGTGCAAAAGTCACATCTATCCTTTGATCTTTTAAAAATAGCCTTTTCATTTAAACAACAAAGGGCCAGGGCTCTTAAGTTTTAGATAGATCTATTTCTTGAATTTAAATCATGTACTTATGCCTGTTTGTATTATTTCCATTTTTATTAAACTCTAGAGTGTATAAATCCTTAATATTTGCTCCTCAATATGTGGGTATGATTTATTTTTGTTAGTAAAAGTAGCAATTCATTTCCAGGCACTTGTTGTTGTTTTTTGTTTTTTTTGTTTTTTTTTTTTTTTTGTAAAAGTCTGCGTCGCTTTATAACAACCCTTAGAATTTTTTTTTCAAATATTTAACTGGAAAAATACAGAAGTATTTTTTCCTATTTACTATGTGCGATTTAAAGGTAAAAATGCCTTTTGGGATATTTTCAATGATTCAACTAGGCTTAAGATGCTGTAAATATGTAACCATGAAGAAATAAAAGAGTGCCCTCACATTATCATTTTCACAGTCTCATTTCTTGTTCAGCCTCCAAACCTATTCTTTTTTAGTCTAAAACATTATACAAAAATCATTACAATTTTGACTATTACAACAATTTTAGGTTGTATCCTGTTCAGAACAAAATTTAGATTCAATATGTTTTCTATTTCTGAGCATAGAGCTAGAGAGATGTCAGAGAGAGGAGCCATACCCAATGCCGGAGGATAGCTTTACAGAGACAGAGTTATCATTTCAATGCTTCGATAGACCAACTGTGAATGTGATTATCAGCATGATTGCTTTTGATTTATTTAATTGTTGTGGTACCCATTTTTTTTTAAGAAAAGCAATACCATATACATGCTTGTTATATCATTGGATTTATAATGATTTCGTGAATATTTACAAGATTAAATCGCCCATAACCTCTATAAAAACATATAATTATACTGTTGGTGAACAGACATTAAAAATATATGTGGAATATATACCTGTCAGGCCTCAAACACTTTATAATTTAACATTTTTAGGCGTTGGTTGAAAAAAAGGCTATAAAAGTCAATCTCTTTGCCCTGTGCATGAATTTTTATAAATGTCGTAAAAATGAACAGGAATAAAATACACATAATCCTGTAGGAGGTTCAGATGTTCATACTGTTGGTGCCCACAAAAATATAACATAGAATTTTATCATTCCCACTCATTATTTGATCCAGTGCAGGAATTTGTGCAAAACAAAGCCAATGAGGTCAAATCAACCTTACCCTTTTATGAAAATTACATTTGTTTTCGCTTTTTTGCTTTTGTTTCAAGGATAAACAGTCATAATCTTGTATAATCCCGTATCTTGTGTACATTTGTCTATTCCTTAACTGTCCAACCATTAAATATATCAGCTGAAAATTCCGTTCTACAGAATCGACCCTGGTTTGAATGCTTGTATGGATGTGTGTGTGTGTGTGTGTAAAATAGGCTTTTAATAATGGAAACCGACTAATTCTGTGCTTTCCCAAACGGTGTTTAGATCCTTTTGAACGCTTATTAGAAAGCTGTGAATTTTCCTATTTGGTTCATAAAAGTGCACTGCCTCGCATGAAGTTTTAGCCGCGTACGTACATTATAATGAATGTCTTAAAAAAACTGTTATTAGATTTGCGTTTTAGAAAAAACTTGACTATTCCTATTGGTTCTAATAACCCTCTATATTTTTAATTACATGATCCAATATTATTGTATATTTCTACCTCTTTGCATTTATCAAGAATTCGATATCTCAATAATTTTTTCTAATGAAAACCGAGAATCTAAAAGTTAAGTTCCTTTGAAATTCTAAGCCTATATATGAAATTTGATTTATGCAGCTCTATCTCTTAACCTTTTGATTTCAGTCTAGCAGCTGTTACTATCCAACCTTAGATCCACACTACTTTTTAAGTTTTTTAGTTAAAATTACTCTATAACATGTACATCTTTTTGCAGATATCTTTAGATCTGGCACCGCTTACATTGTCTGCGTACTTTCAATTCATTCCTATCACCCCTGTCAAGCTGTTATCACAGGACATAGTTTAAATATTCAACTTTCTCTTTCCAGAAAAAAAAAAAAGAAAAATCATATTCTTGGTTTAAATTTTCCAAAAAGATTTTTTTAGAAGAAAAGTTTACCACTGCAATCCTATGGGCAACTTAAAGCAAAATTTCCAAGGTAGTCTAAAAAATTTTTTTTGTTAATTTAGAGGGTATATCCTATAAAAATGCCAGTGCTCAAAATTTTATCTGGACCATCTTGTGGGCATTGGTGAAACCAATGCAGAAAATGTCAAACCTTCTAGATCTCTGATAGTATTTATGACTCCAGACTTATTACGTGCGTATCTACACGAATAAAACAACCATAACTGGTAAGAGGCACAGATGTTTCCACCGTTTGGGTACAGGCATTAAAAATGCGACATAAAGTTCTGTCGGTCCCACACTTTATTTGATCTACGGCTTCTTACAGGAATTTGGGAAAAACAAAGCCGTTAAATCACATCAAACTGTCCCTACTATAAGATTTACATTCCTTCAATTTTCGTGCATTTTTTCAAGAATAAAACTGTCATATTCTTGTAAAAAGCACAAATAAACATCATTTCACTGCATAGCCATTAGAAATATGAGATTAGTAATATAAACTTGTCAACATTCAAAAATTTTATCAGGATCATCTTGTGGGATTAAGTGCAATAAAGTCACAAAGGTCAAACGAAACGAGCCTATTATGAAATTATATTTATTTTGGTTTCCGCCAATTCTTTTAAGAATAAACCGTCATGATCATGTAAAACACACATTTGTTCGTTCTCTGGCTGTACAGCTATTAAAAAAAAAGCTGAAAGTTCAGTTCTACGAATTAGACCCTGGTTTGAATTTACTGAACCTGAGAGGAATATGTACGTAAAAAAGGCTTATCATAAAGGAAATCGACTAATTCTGTTGTTTTTTTTTTCCAACCTGTTTTTAGATCCTATAAAATGCTAATTAGAAAGTAGTGATTTTTTTCCATTAGGTGCATAAAAGTGAACTGCCTTGCGAGAAGTTTCGGCTGCGTAGCATCAAGGTCATGAGTATTTGGAAAAAAATCTATAAATACGTTTGGATTTTAGAAAAATATGTGTTAACTATTCTTATTGGTCTTGATTTTTATCTATTCTTTTAATCACATGATTCAGATATATCCTTCCACCTATCTATCTTTACCCAAGATCTGATAGCTCATATATTTGTATTCTAAGCAAAAAATTAAGATCTAAAACTCAAATTCTTTTGAACTTCTAAGCTTAAATGTAAAATTTTGGTCATTCCGGATCTAGATCTTTTGATTTGAGTGTAGCTGCTGTAAATACCTAGGCCTGGATCAAGAATTATCGGCAAAGAATATTTTATATTCTTTCTTCTCAAAACGGGTTTTTATCTACGAACGCTTAATTTGTATGCGTATTTTCACTTCATTCTTGCAATGTATGTCAAACTGTTCTTCAATGATAATTTGCACATCTGATTTCACCTTCTTCTTCTTCTTCTTTTTCTTCTTCTTCTTCTTCTTCTTCTTCTTCTTCTTCTTCTTCTTCTTCTTCTTCTTCTTCTTCTTCTTCTTCTTCTTCTTCTTCTTCTTCTTCTTCTTCTTCTTCTTCTTCTTCTTCTTCTTCTTCTTCTTCTTCTTCTTCTTCTTCTTCTTCTTCTTCTTCTTCTTCTTTTTATTCTCTCTCTCTCTCTCTCTCTCTCTCTCTCTCTCTCTCTCTCTCTCTCTCTCTCTCTCTCTCTCTCTCTCTCTCTTGGTCTCTAAATGGTTCTTTCTTCTTTACAAATATATTTTAATATTTCCTTCTTTTTTAGAAACAATTTTTTACAAGTAATTTCTATCTCCAATTCAATTATAAACATACGATAAAGCATACACTCTACCTAAGTGATTGCTTACTCTTCCCTTTCTTTATAACCATTTGTTTCTGCTAATGTTTTTGTGTTTGTGTGCTTTCCTTTCTTCGTCCGAACATCGGCTTTTCATCAGTAATTTATGTTTTTTAAGTATTTCTATCGCTGGTCTTTTATTTTCTGATGTGTCGGCCTACACTATGTTTCAATCTCTATGACTGTGTCTCTAATTTGTCCCTTCACAGCATGTGGTTGCTTCGATGGGGGATTGGGGGTGTGGGGGTCTATGAAATGGATATTGGTGGGCCTAGCAAATTGATTCTTTTATACGTCTTTTCCCGCGACCATCCTTCATGCTTGCATCTGGCCTTTATTTTGTGCGAGTAGGTTATTGTCTTTGTATAGAATCATGATTGAGATCTATATATTATATTTGTTTCATAGTTTTTCTTCTTAAACCAAAAACTTAGCGCATTAAACAACTTTATGATTTAGTTAAATATGATTTACGACACCGGCATAAGATTATGACGCATTTTGTATCTTTCTTTCTTTTAATACTTTTAATACATGAGTTCTCGTTAATTTTGCATACACGTATGTAGAAAGTTCATGTGCTTGTTAAGTGATTAACGCGTGTGCCTTTTCTTTCTCCTCTTCCTGGTTTTTCGGTTTAACACCTTTTGTCTTTCAGTATCTCTATTACTCTCTTTATTCCTAATATCTTTGTTTCCGACTGACAGTCTGTCTCTCTCTCTCTCTGTCTCTATCGCTCTCTGTCTCTGTCTCTGTCTGTCTGTCTGTCTGTCTCTCTCTCTCTCTCTCTCTCTCTCTCTCTCTCTCTCTTTATTTATCTGTCTATCTATCGGCACTCCTTTGCCTCTTTTCTATCATTATGGATTTTTGTTTCGTTTGTAATAGATGTGTCCATGGTAATCTTTCTCTCTAAATATGTGTCGCTATTTTTTTCTTCTATTTCAGATTTTTCTTCTTCTAAACTATCATTCCTTCTGTCTCCCTCTGTCTCTTTTTTACTTTGCCACTCAGTCTACCTCACTGCGTCTCGCTTTTTCTCTCCCTCTCTCTCTTTCTCTCTCTCTCTCTCTCTCTCTCTCTCTCTCTCTCTCTCTCATCTGTGTGCCTCTACTCCATTTTTTTAATACAATTTTTATTTAACTTTGTTGTCTCAACTTAATCAGTATATCAATCAGTATTCCTCAGTAACTATGTGTCGTCTTTTCTTCTATCTTATTTTGATATTTCTTCCTCTTTCGTCCCCACTCCGTCTGTTTGTCTGTCTGTCTGTCTGTCGGTCTCTCTATCTCTCTCTCTCTTTCTGTCTTTTTCTCTCTCTTTGTCTCTCTGTCTCTCTCTCTCTCGACTAAGAAATGTGATGTATAATGTTTATTCCTCCGTCTAAGTCTGTATAAAGCTTACTCTTTACCTTTAACTGTGTCTCCTATTCATTTCTTTTTTCTGGTTATTTCTGTTCCACGCTCTCTCAATCTGTCTGTCTTTTTCTGCCTGTCTGTCTGTCTGTCTTTGTCTCTGTCTCCCTCTTTCTCACTCTCTCTTTCTCTCTCTCTCTCTTTCTATCTGTTACGAATATTTTTTGTAAACGTTTTGTGCGCATCTAAATCAATATATTATTTCGTCTTCCATTGTAACTGCGTGTCGCTATTACTTCTATTTCATTTTTGTTAATCCTCTTTTGTTTTCTCTCTCTCCTTCACTCACTCTCTCTCTCCCTCAATCTGTCTCTCTCCCTCTTTCTCACTGTTCCAAAAAACTTGATATATTTTCTTTAATCCTCTGTCCATGTTTATATATGTATCTCTATACCTGTGTCTCACTAAATCTTTCTTTTTGCGCGTTTTATCCTTTAAACGCTCTCTTTCTCTCTCTCTCTCTCTCACTCTCTCTCTTTCTCTCTCTGTCCTGCAAACACCAACTTCAAGCAATAATATACCAGTACATGAGTGGCATACTTTCTTCAAACGTCTCTTCCAGCAAAACACAACACCCCCACCAATACGCTCAGAAAACATAACCCCTTTGAATATAAATGTAGGACCAGATACGGTACATGTGAACAGGGATATTTCTGAACAAGAAATAAGACAAGCCATTATTTCGGTTAAAACAAACAAATCAGCTGGTTATGACTTAATTCAAAACGAGATGCTTAAAAGTGGCATAGACATAATCGTCCCATTCTTAAAACATGTTTTCCAATACATATTTGACAATGGAATATTCCCTTCCGACTGGAGTAAAAGCATTATTGTACCCATTCATAAGAAGGGAGATGTAGACGATTGCAATAATTACAGACCAATCTCTCTAACATCATTAGTCTCTAAGATCTATACACATATTTTAAATCAAAGACTGACAAAACTCGCCACTTCCCCCGAAATAATACCAGAAGAACAGGCGGCATTAAGAAAGAAATATTCCACTGTAGACCATATATTTACTCTTTACGCCATGATCTTAAAGCAATTCTCTCGAAACAGAAAACTGTACGTGGCATTTATTGACTATAAAAAATGTTTCGACTCCATTAACAGAGATGCACTTCTCAACAGTCTTAAACGTTACGGAGTCTCGGGAAAAATATTTGCGGCCATAAGAGGCATATATAGTAACGTATTATCAGCTGTGAGAAATAATCACGAAACAACTGATTTCTTTGATTGTCCAGTAGGTTTAAAACAGGGATACCTCTTAAGCCCGTTGCTGTTCAGTATTTTCATATCAGAGTTAAGTCGTAACATAAATACAAAAACAAGACATGGTATCCAATTGTTACCTAACATGAATACTATACACCATTTGCTTTTTGCTGACGATGTAATACTGGTCTCAGATTCTGTTACAGGTCTCCAGAATAAGCTAAATGTTTTGTATAGTCAATCAAGGAGACTAGGCTTGCATGTTAATAAAGATAAAAGTAAAATCGTGATTTTCAGAAAGGGTGGTTACCTAAGCAAGCATGAAAACTGGACTTATGGAAATACAAAATTAGAGATTGTAAATTCATACAAATACCTTGGTATTTATTTCTCAACACGAATGAGCCTCACACATTGCGTTACAGACCTAGTCACTAAAGCCAAGAAAGCAAGTTTCTGTATTATAAAATCACTGAAAAGATTAGCATGCAATGACCTTAAACTTTTCTCTAAACTTTTCGACTCTAAGGTAGAACCTATACTTGCTTACGTGAGTGAATTATGGGACTTGCAGGAAAACTTACCTATTGAACAAGTACATACAACAGCGCTGAAGCAATTCTTAAAGGTGTCCATCCACTCTTCAAATACTCTACTTTATGGTGAAACAGCAAGATACCCATTGTATATTAACCACAAAATACGTTGTGTAAAATATTGGCTGAAATTGCTGAAAATGCATGAGACAAGAATTCACAAACAAGCATTTGAGATGATGAGAAGAATGAGTGAGAAGAATGTTAATTCGTGGATAACTGATTTGAAATATTTTCTGTATTCAAATGGTTTTGGATGTGTATGGCTATTTCAGAGTGTTGGAAATGGAAAAGCATTTTGTAATTCACTTAAAGAAAGACTGTGTGATGTATTTAAGCAAAGTTGGTATGAAAAATTAACCTCAGATCCTCACCTACATTTCTATTCATCATTTAAATCTATGATCTACCTAAATTCATTCCTTTTACATAGAACCCAACCTTTCTCGCTACAAACAACACTAATAAGATTCAGGCTAGGTGTATCGAATATACCGTGTCATAAATACAAGTATTCCAACAATATAAATATACATTTATGCCCTCTATGTAAAAAGGATATTGAAGATGAACACCATATATTATTAGTTTGCAAGGTATACGAGAATTTGCGCTTGACATACCTACCTGAGAAATTTCTGAAAAACAGATGCAAGTTCAATTCAAGCCTTCTTATGTCAAACGAAAATTACCAATTCCACGTCGCGAAATATTTGTATCATTCCATTAAACTTAGAGATCATTTTGTGAAGATGGATTCTGAGAGTGTTTGAGAAGAGCTAATTGTGTATGTTCTATGTTAATGATATTGAGATGTAAAAATGTAAAATGTTAATCTAAATTGTTTAATTTTATCTTATGTTTCTGAAGGGTGAGAAACCCAACAAGTAAACAATCAATCAATCAATCAATCTCTCTTACATGATCAATCAATTTGACTGTATATAATTCACTCTTTCATTATACTCGAGCGACTTTCTTTCTTTCTTTTCTTTTTCACTTTGTTTCCCTTAATACGCTCGCTTCTGTCTGTTTCTTCTCAGTCTGTCCTTCTCCCTCCCTCTATCTCTCTCTCTCCCTCTCTCTCCTCATCTTTCTCTTTTGCCATATTTCTCTCTCTTCTTCCCTCTCTCTCTCTCTATGTCTCTGTCTCTCTCTTCATCTCATTATCCGTTTTTCTATATCTATCTCTCTTTTCTGTCCCTGTATCTTTTCTATTTCGAATTGAAAAAAAAAATATTAGATGTGTCCATGGTAGTTTATTAGTCTTTCTTACTCTCTTACTTTGCGTCGCTCTTTTTTCCTTCTATTTCTGATTCTTCATCTTCGTGACTATCTCTCCTTTTGTCTCCCTCTGTTTCATCTTTTTGATCCTCTCTCTACTTCACTCCCATTCGCTTTCTCGCTCTTCCATTCATTTCTCTCTCTCTCTCTCTCTCTCTCTCTCTCTCTCTCTCTCTCTCTCTCTCTCTCTCTCTCTCTCTCTCTCTCTCTCTCTCTCTCTGTATAAATTTATCTTTTCTTTGCCTCTATTCTGTTATTGTCGAAATAGAATTTTTTTTAAACATTTCTAATACATGTGTCTAGGACGATTTATTACTCTTTCTTTATCTAAAACTTCAGGTCGCTATTTCTTTCTTCTCGTTCTGATTCCTCCTCTTCGACACGATTTCTCCTTTTGTCTCCCTCTGTTTCTCTCTTGATTTTCCCCTCCCCCCTTTTTTCCCTCTTCCTCTCTCTCTGTCCATGTCTGTATATAACTCACTCTTTCTGTATATCACTCATCTGTGCATCCTTATTTCTTTATTTTTTTTCTTTCTCTCAATCTCTCTTTCTTTCTCTCTCTCTCTCTCTCGCTCTCTCTCTCTCTCTCTCACTCTTTCTTTCCATCTTCTTTCCCATTTCTTCTTTTCCTTTTTATTCTTTCTCTATCAATGAATTTGTCTCCTTTTTAAATCTTTCGAAACAATTTTTTCTTTTGTTTTTGTTTTTGTCTTTTATTTTTACATGTCATTTCTATCTCTATTTTTTTTCATGAACACGCGTCAAAGTACACGCTCTGCCTATAGGTATGACTGGTCTTCACTTTCTTTATAACAGTTGTTTTTGCTGATGGTTCTGTATCTCTGCGGTTTTCTACTCTGTTCCGAAATTAGCCGATTTTCATCTTTCTAGTTTTTGAATTGATATTTACCAGCGATCCTTCATTATTACAACCTTATTGTCATTATGTAAACCATCTTTTTTATGGTTGCAAATTATGCTCTGTTGGATGTCTTTCGGCTATTTATTAGTATTTTCATCACTCGTTTATTTTCTGATGCGTCAGCCTACATTGTGTTGCCATTATGTATGGCGTGTTTTTATACAGCGACACTTCTCAATCTATTTTCCAATCATTTTCCTTTTTAATTAACACAATCATTACTTTATAACCTTTTACAGGATATTGTCTTGATGCATGTTTTTCTGTTCAGTTTGCCCGATATTATATTGAATATAACTCACGCTTTATTCAATGAAAAGAAGACATCGTGTAGAGGTAAAACAATTGCTAGGTGTTCTCTTCATGGCAGTCATCAATGCCTTATCTGTGATCCACTTATCAAGTCTCGCAGGTGAGACTTAAGACACGTTTATTAGAGGAACGCGGAGTTTGGGGATGAGACTGGTTGATAAAGAGAGGGAAAGAAACACCGAGCGATAACAGAGAGACACAGAAAGATAGGGAGGGATTGGAAAAGGTGGGGGGGGGGAGCGAGAGAGAGAGAGAGAGAGAGAGAGAGAGAGAGAGAGAGAGAGAGAGAGAGAGAGAGAGACAGATAGACAGACAGACAGACATAGAGAGAGAGGGCGTTGTCTTGGTATTGCCAATCCAATCCAATCATTGGAAAAGATAACTAAATGTCGTCAATCCACAGATGATTTTAAATTTACAAAAGAATGATAAACTGGCTTCCAAGAGTGGCCAATATGAAAAACTTATGAATAAACCAAAATGTTAACAGGCTGATTGTAATGTATCAATAGAATTAATCATGTAATATAATTATGTCTGACTCTCGTCAAATGCCATTATCGATTCCATATTGCATTATTGGGAGAAGCAGTTCCACATCCTAAATGATGAATTATCATGTTTCTATCCATTTCTTGAACATTATTTTTATCAACACAGCTAAAAGAAGTAAGATGGTAACCTGTATGAGGACACTGCCGGGCGTACCATTCCTCGTCTTATATTTTCTTATGTGTCGGCCGATATAATCGTGTTTCAGTCTCTAGGATTCTGTCTCTGCTTTTTCTCTTTGCTCTATATTGAGTCCTTTGGAGGAGGATAAAGGGCGGGGGAGCTAAACCTGGTGTAGATAAAACGAATCACTTTGCCCGAACAGTTAAATGTATTTGAATAAAATCATGATTGAGATCATTATTTTAAATTTGTCGGATAGTTGTTCTACTTGAGTAAAACGATCTATGTGTATTGAAAAACTTTATCATTAAAAACTGAACACATCTTATGACACAGGCATAAGAAAAAGGCGCATTTTGTTAAATGTTTTTGCTTTTAATAACTTTTATACATGAGTTGTTAATTTTTATACACGTATTATAAAGAGTTGATGCGCTTGCTAAATGATTAATTCGTGTGCTTTTTCTTTTTTCACCTCCAGGTTTTCCTCTTGCATACTTTGTCTCCTTCATCCGTATCTCTCCTTCTTACATCTCTGTCTGTCTGTCTGCATGTTTGTCTGCCTTTGTCTGTTCATCTGTCTGTCTGTCTGTCTATCTGTCGCTCTCTCTCTCTTTCACTCTATCTCTCTCCATCTATCGATCTCTCTTTCACTTCCGATACATTTTTTTTTCTTTCTGTCTCTGTCTTTTTCGGTCAATAATTCAGAATTTCTATCTTACCCAGTGGGACTATTTCTTTAGTCTGTTTTTGGTTCGTCTTCTTGTAATCTCTCCTTCTCTCTTTTTCTCTCTCTTTCTCCCTCTGTCTCTCTTTCTCGGTCTTTTTCTCTGTCTGTCTCTGTCTGTCTCTGTCTCTCTCTGTCTCTCTCTCTGTCTTTCTCTCTCTCTCTCTCT
>JAWDGP010004932.1:332500-337500 GCA_033675545.1 Elysia crispata | reverse complement strand
CGAGCGACATTAGCTCTCTCTTTTTTCCAAATATTAGCCCTTAGTACGCGCTCTCTCTCTCTCTCTCTCTCTCTCTCTCTCTCTCTCTCTCTCTCTCTCTCTCTCTCTCTCTCTCTCTCTCATGATTTATCAATTTGACTGTACACAGTTCACTCTTTCAGTTTTCCCGAGTGACCTTATTTCTTTCTTTTTTTTTCCTTTCTTGATTTCCTTAATACGCTTCGGCTCTCTCTGCCTGTTTTTGTGTCTGTCTCTCTGTCTCTCTGTCTCTCTCTGTCTCTCTCTCTCTCTCCCTCTCTCTCTCTCTCATGATTTATCAATTTGACTGTGTACAGTTAACTCTTTCAGTTTTCCCGAGCGACCTTATTTCTTTCTTTCTTTTTTTTTTTTTTTTTTACTTCATTTCCCTTAATACGCTCGCTCTCTCTGCCTGTTTTTGTGTCTGTCTGTCTGTCTGTCTGTCTGTCTCTCTCTCTCTCTCTCTCTCTCTCTCTCTATCTCTCTCTCATGGCCTCTCATTTTGTCTGTATATAGTTTACTCTCTCTATGTATACCCGAGCGACCTTATTTCTTCCTTTTTTTACTTTATTTCCCTTTAAACTATCTCTGTCTGACTTTCTGTCTCTTTCACTCTCTTCCTCTCCCTCTCTCTCTCTCTCTCTCTCTCTCTCTCTCTCTCTCTCTCTCTCTAATCTGCTCCGTCGATATTTACTTTTTCTTTTCTTTGCACTCTTTCTTTTTTCGCCCCCTCTCTCTCTCTCTCTCTCTCTCTCTCTCTCTCTCTCTCTCTCTCTCTCTCTCTCTCTCTCTCTCTCTCTCTCTCTCTCTCTCTCTCTCTTTTTTTTTCTGTTCATGATTCTGATCTTATTCCAAATATATACTTCCTCTTGTTACATGTTATTTCTATCTCTAATTCTTTAATAAACACGCGTCAATGTACACGCTCTATCTTTGCCTATGCCTGGTCTTCCATCTTTTTAAACCACTCTGCTGATGTTTCTAACCTCTATGGAAAGTAGGTGTTTTTTCATCTTTCTTGTATTTGAATCAATATTTACCAGCGATCTTTTATCGTTACAACCTTATGGTCATTAGTTTCCTTGCTTTACGTTACCGCTCCAATTGGGAGCCAGTTTTTCTTGCAAAACTTTTCATGGAACCCATCTGTTATGGGGTTGTTGGTGGGTTGTTTTTTTTTATTTTGACTTATTTTCATCGTTCGACTTTTATTTTCTGATGCATCGGCCTGCATATTGCGTCCCCAGTTTCTCTTGTAACAGCATGCTGTTGTTTCAGTGGGGGATTGGGGGTCTATTGGGTGGGTGTCAATGAGCTCAACTAATTGACACTTTTATCCCTCTTTTCCCGCCAGTATCCCTGGTGGCTACAACTAGCCTACATTATATGAATCACTTTGCCCGAACAGTTTCTTGTCTTTGTAAATTATGATTAAGATCGTTATATTAAATTTGTTTGATAGTTTTTCTTCTTATACCATAAACATCAATGCGTATTAAACGACATACGATTGAGACACATTTTGTATCTTTTTTTGTCCTTCTACATCTCTGTCTGTCTGCATGTCTGTATGTCTTTGTTTGTGTGTCTGTATGTCGGTCTCTCTCTTTCTCTCTCTTTCTCTGTCTCTCTCTTACTTCCGATACATTTGTTTTTTCTTTCTTCCTCCGTCTATTTCGTTCTATAATTCACTATTTCCATCTCACCCAGTAGGACTATTCCTTTTTGTCTTTTTAGATGGTTTTCTTCTAATCACCCCTTTCTCTATATCCGCCAGTCCGTCTACCTCCTTTACAACTTGAGTTCTCGTTAATTTTGCTACAAACATTTCAAAGTTTTGTTGCGCTTGATAAATGATTCACTCGTGTGCTTTTTTCTTTTTTTCTTCAAGGTTTTCCTCTTTCACACGTTCTCTCCTTCATCAGTATCTGTCACTCTTAACTCGTCCTCTTACATCTTTGACTGTATGTCTGTCTTTGTCTATCTGTCTGTCCCTGTCTCTCTATCTTTCTCTCTCTCTCTCTCTGTCTGTCTGTCTCTCTCTCTGTCTGTCTCTCTCTCTGTCTGTCTCTCTCTCTCTGTCTGTCTGTCTGTCTCTCACTTCCGATACATTCTTTCTGTATCTGTCTATTCCAGTCTAAAATTCATTATTTCTTTTTTACCCTGTGGGATTATTCCTCTTCCGATCACCCCTTCACTCTCTAACTCTGTTTGTCTGTCTGTCTGTCTGTCTGTCTCTCTCTGTCTCTGTCTCTGTCTGTCTGTCTGTCTGTCTGTCTCTCTCTCTCTCTCTCTCTCTCTCTCTCTCTCTCTCTCTCTCTCTCTCCCTACCTCTTATGTATGAATTTTTCAATTATTATTTTATATATTCCTCTGTCTATGTCTGTATGAAGCTCACCCTTTCTCTATATAATTGTGACCCTTTTTTTTTGCCTTCCAAGCTCACTCATTCTGCCCGTCTCTCTCTCTCTCTCTCTCTCTCTCTCTCTCTCTCTCTCTCTCTCTCTCTCTCTCTCTCTCTCTCTCTCTCTCTGTCTCTCTCTCTCTTTCTCTCTCTCTATCTCTCTCCCTCTATTTGTCTGTCTGTCTGTCTGTCTGTCTCTCTCTCTCTCTGACTGTCTGTCTCTCTTTCTCTGTTCTATCCTTTATGAACGATTTTTTGTAAACGTTTTGTCCGCATCTAAATCATTACATTAATCTGTTTACCTTCGTAACTGCGTGTCTTTTATATATATATATATATATATATATATATATATATATATATATATATATATATATTCATAGAAATCATGTTTGAGATCATTTTTTTATGCTTCTGTCTACGTCTATATATAGCTTACTCTTTTTACTTACCAGAGTGTCCCCATTTCTTTCTTTCAACGGGTTAATTCCCTTTCAGGCTATCTCAATCTCTCTCACTCGCTCTCTATCATTTCTTTTCTCTCTCTGTCTCTGTCTCTGTCTCTATCTATCTATCTCTTTGTCTGTCTCTTTCTCTCTAACTTAAGTCGCTATTTCTTTCTCCCCGTTCTAATTTGTCCTCTTCAACACTTTTTCTTATTCAGTCTCCCTATGTTTCTCTCTCTCTCTTTGCCCCCTCTCCACCCCATCGCTCTCTCCTTCTCCATCTCTCTTTCTCTCTCTCTCTCTCTCTCTCTCTCTCTCTCTCTCTCTCTCTCTCTCTCGCTTCTCTCTGTGTCTCCCTTGATGATTCTGACTTCTTATTAAATCTTTCTAAATATTCTTTCTCCATTTTTTTCAACCTTTCTCCTTAAGTTGATGTTTTTGTATTTCTTTGTTTTTCCACCCTCTGCCGAAACTTGGCGTCTTCACTTTTCTGGTCTTTGAATCAAAATTAGCCAGCCAAACTTAACCGTTTGAACCTTATTGTCATCAGTCTCGTTGGTTCCCTCTACCCACCTCTGATCTATGAATTTTGATATCATTATTTTATTTATGCCTCTGTCTCGGTTTGTATCAAGCCCACCCTTTCTCCATACCTTAGTGACCGCATTTCTTTCTTTTTTTATTTTTTTCCTATTCCGAGTTCTCTCTCTCTCTCTCTCTCTCTCTCTCTCTCTCTCTCCTCTTATACTGTGTGCCTCATCTCTTTCTCTCTCTCTCTCTCTCTCTCTCTCTCTCTCTCTCTCTCTCTCTTCTGTGTGCTTGTTCTCTTTCTATTAAGAAGTTTTTTTACTAAACTTTGTGTCTGCATCAAAATCAGTATATTTATCAGTGTCCTTGTCTAACTGTATGTTGCCATTTCTTCCATTTTTTTCTCATCAGCATTTTATTAATTCATTGCTCGTCTTATATTTTCTTATGCGTCGGCCAACACGATCGTTTTTCAATCTCTATGATTCTGTCTGTGCTTTTTGTCTTTGCTATATAGTAGGTCCTTTGGAGGAGGATAAAGGTGAGGGGGTGGCTAAACCTGGAGTAGATAATACGAATCACTTTGCCCGAACAGTTTAATCTCTTTGAATAAAATCATTATTGAGATCATTATTTTCAAATCTGTTTGATAGTTTTTCTACTTCAGTAAATAGATTTATGTGCATTCAAGAACGTTATAATAATAAAAAAAAAAATTATTACAAATTACGACACAGGCATATTAAAAAAAAGACACATATTTTTATGATTTTGCTTTAAATGATTTTTATACATCAGTTGTCGTTAATTTTTCTACACGTATTGTAATAAGTTTATGCGCTTGATAAATGATTAGCTTGTGTGCTCTTTCTTTTCTCTCTTTCAGGTTTTCTACCTCGTCCTTCTACATCTCTGTCTGTCTGCATGTCTGTATGTCTTTGTTTGTGTGTCTGTATGTCGGTCTCTCTCTTTCTCTCTCTTTCTCTGTCTCTCTCTTACTTCCGATACATTTTTTTTCTTTCTTCCTCTGTCTATTTCGTTCTATAATTCACTATTTCTATCTCACCCAGTGGGACTATTCCTTTTTGTCTTTTTAGATCGTTTTCTTCTAATCACAACTTTCTCTATATCTGCCTGTCCGTCTCTCTTCTTTACAACTTGAGTTCCCGTTAATTTTGCTACAAAAATTTCAAAGTTTTGTTGCGCTTGATAAATGATTCCCTCGTGTGCTTTTTTCTTTTTTTCTTCAAGGTTTTCCTCTTTCACACGTTCTCTCCTTCATCAGTATCTGTCACTCTTAACTCGTCCTCTTACATCTTTGACTGTATGTCTGTCTTTGTCTATCTGTCTGTCCCTGTCTCTCTATCTTTCTCTCTCTCTCTCTCTCTCTGTCTCTCTCTCTGTCTCTCTCTCTCTCTCTGTCTGTCTCTCTCTCTGTCTGTCTGTCTCTCACTTCCGATACATTCTTTCTGTATCTGTCTATTCCAGTCTAAAATTCATTATTTCTTTCTTACCCTGTGGGATTATTCCTCTTCCGATCACCCCTTCACTCTCTAACTCTGTTTGTCTGTCTGTCTGTCTCTCTCCCTCTCTCTCTGTCTCTC